>PVJA010010661.1:0-56844 GCA_004027025.1 Myocastor coypus | reverse complement strand
GTGAGCCACCACGCCCGCAATCAGCAAATTCTTGTTATGCAGAGCACTAGGGTGGAAACTGAGGCCAGTGTGGTCTCTGTCCCCTCCTCTGTTCCCGAGAGGAGGAAGCCACATCATGACAAACAGGAAGCAAGCAGGTGGCACTCGCCTGCCAGACTCGGCTTGGAGGCACTTTCTGTTAGGGCTGTGTCTAGGTGACCCCCTGGGCAGTGAGCGCTCCTAGGTGGGGCTCGAGCAGGTGGCGGTCCGTGGGCCTGTAGCCCGGATGTGCTGTAACAGGTCAGAATGTGGGCTCGCATGCCCCCTCCCGCCTACCCTGCCATGGACTGCTCTCCTCTGCCCGCTGCCCTGCCTGGGAGCCCATGACTATGGACTGAACCCCAACAAGCTTTGAGCCACGGAAACCCTTCCTCCCTCAGTGTGTGGGGTCCGCTACTTTCTTCCAGGAGTGAGAAAAGTAACCTGACACTTTCAAACACTTCCTAAAAAGCAGGCACCCTGCACTCAAAACTTAAAACAGAAGAGCAGCTGGTATGTGCTGAACACGGTGGTCCCTCCCTTATCACAGAGGCTCTGCTCTGGACACCCCTGCGACAGGTGAAAATCAGCCAAGTAGCGGGGCTGTATTTATTTTAGTGTGTATATATATATATATATATATATATATATATATATATATATATTTTAAGGCTTTATAATCCTCCCCACACTCTTATAAACCTTTTCCATACTTTTTTTTTTTTTTTTTTTTTTTGGTGGGACCGGGGTTTGAACTCACAACCTTGCACTTGCCAGGCAGGCACTTGTGCCATGGAGCTATCTCCCCAGCCCCCTTTCCACACTTTTAAAAGCACTTCTAATGTTCTTAACCATTTTCTAAACTTGTAAACCTATGTAACTTTAACACCACACAAATACTATATAGTACTGCAAAATCCTGCGATATAGCAAAAAATCTGCAAGAAGTAATTTAGATGAATATCTTTTGTGAGACAGTGAGTCCGCAGAAGTTGAACTGCAGGTACTGTGAGTGAAACTCCTTGCAAACGTTTGTCAAGAGGAATGCACCTTGCTGAACACCATTTTTCCTGGTGACACCTGACTTCGCTTACCATACCACTCCACCAGCTTTCTAAAACAACAGGCACGTGGGCTGGGGAGATAGCCTGGCAGTCTAAGCTCCTGCCTGGCAAATGCAAGGACCCGGGTTCGATTTCTGATTCTTGGTGGTGGCGCACGCCTGTAGTCTCAGTGCTGGGGAGGCTGAGATAGGAGGATCACTACAAGCGCAAGCTGTGTAGCGAGACCCTGTACCAAATCAATCAATCAATAGAGATAAAAGAAAAGCCCCCAATAGGAATCTGATGAGTGCCTTCGGGGTCCTGCAAATGTAACCGCAGTCCAAACTGTGACTGCTGCCTTGGATGGATGGACAACTGCCAGGAAGACAGTTGAGAAGAAAGCCAGGAGAGAGGGGGCACCCCTGTCACCCCAGCCTTTGGCAGACTGAGGCAGGAGGATCACCGTGAGTCTCATGGCAGCCTGGGCTCCACGGTGAGTTCAAGGCCAGCCTGGACTGCATAACAAGACTATCTCAAAAATCCCAACCGCAACCATGACAGAAACCACAGCGATAAGTGCAGCCGCGTAGGGAAGCTTACCACGCGCTGTGCTGCGATGAGCGCCGCCAGGGTGCTCCGGCCTGGCGCCCCTGGGGCGCAGAAGGACACCTGGACGGTGCTGCCCCCGATGCTCAGGCCAGCGGCCGCCTGCCGCGCCTCCTCGGCGTGCTCCGGGCTGCTGTACTCCACCACCGCGAAGCCCCCTGCGCAGCGTCCTTCATCCTGGGCCAGCTGACAGGACATGGCTGTTACCTGCGCGTTCTCACAGTGACAGACACCGACAAGAACCAACTTCCACAGGCCAGATGGAAGAGCGGAGCACACGCGGGCGACCCTTAGGGAAGGGCAGTTGGCGCTGCACAGCTGCGGTCCTCCTCAAAGGCAGGAAGGCAAACTAGGGTCTGTTGATTTTTTTTATGAGGGGAAGGACAGGGTCTCACTATGCAGTCCAGGCTGACCTTGAACTCACTGTGTAGCCTAGGCTGGCCTGGAGCTTACAGTGATCCTCCTGCCTCAGCCTCCTGCAGGAGAGGGAGGAGGAGCAGTTTTCAACTCTTATCTAGAGATTTTGGCAGAGCTCAGGGATCAGGTTAGGAATACTGAGTGGCCACCCTCAGGAGAAGCGGGTCCTGGCTGCGAGAGGACAGCGAACATGGCTGAAGCAGGCTGAGTGTCCGAGGGACCCAGCTGCACAGCGCCTGCCCTGCGCGGGGAAGGGCGTCCCCCAGGGGGGAGTTACAAAGAAGCTGGCTCCTTTCACTGTTCTTTTGTTTATGTTTACAACACCAGGGACTGTATCCAGGGCCTTTGCAGTGAGCTACACCCCTGCCCTTTCCTTTTTTTTTTCTTTACTTTGAGACAAGGTCTAAGTCTAAATTGCTCAGATTGGGCCTGAACTTGCAATCCTCCTGCCTCAGCCTCTCAGAGTGCTGGGGTTACCAGAGTACACTACCACATCCTGCTGGTTTCATTCATTTTGAAAAAATTTAACTCTTCTTAAACTTTCTAATATTTGGACTAAGTTTCCATTTTTCCTTCATCTTCTTTTTCCCTTTGAAAACCGTCCTCAAATACCTTTTTCTCTGTGAAACTCTTTCCAGCTCTGCGCTGCAGGAGGGAACGCCTCCATTGGTTGGAGTGCAGAGAGGCACCGACAGGGGGCGCCCTAACATCATCTTAATCTTTTGCAAACTAAAAATACCGCTTACTCTTCCTGTTTGATTATGCTGACCTTCATTCTTCAACAAATTATAGCACTTCACCTATTTCAAAAGGTGGGGGCACTTTAAATCCCCAGCACAGTGCTTTTAGAGAGAAATCTCAGTTCCATCTTGGAGCCTTTGCAGACTGCATGATCTGACTTGGGGTCTAGTTACCAATCCATTCACTGTCTGGGGTACTTTAAGAGATGCTAAGTGAGCCCTCAAAACACGGCAAACAGTTCCGGTCACTGTGAGGCCAGCTGGCTAGCCACGAGTTTGCTGGGTCTCTGGGACTTCTGAATCAGCACAGCACCTGGGGACGGGGCCTTCACTTCCTTGGCTGTTCTGGGCTCTGTGGCCCAAGAGTCACTGTGACCCTGCGGACAGCAGCTGCCAGCTCCTACCCACCAGGCTGGACTTGACAGGAGCCGTGACACAGTGTCCTAATGCTATTGAGCTCCTGGAGGTTTCTTTGATGTTTATTATATTGCAGTTGAAGGTTTAAGAGAGATTTGCCTGGCCTTGCTCACCACTTCCAGTGCACACATCAGACCCTGGCACATGGATCTGAAGGAGTAAGTCCCCCAGGCGCCAAGGGGCCTCCGTGTCTGTCACAGAGGGGGGCACTGTGGGTGAGGGGCGGGGTGACCTGAGATGTCAGTCCAAGGACACAAACCATCAGGGATGCAGGGAGGGTAGGCTCAGGGTGTGGACAGCACCACGTGGTGTGCTCACGCTGAGAGACGCTGCTCAGCCTCAGCTACTGCACAGCGCACTGCCCGGTTCCCCATTCCACCCGTGTACATGCTGGGACCACGCATGGCCTGGGCCAGTGGCTCAGGGGTAGAGCTCTGGCTTGGCATGCGCAAAGCCCTGCGTTCAAAACCAGAACCACTAAAGGGTAAAACTGATTTCTACTGATCTAATGAAAGGAACGGTTAATGCTTAAAAATTATTTTTTTTTTCGAACCACTTTTTCATGCTTATATCTGGTCATCTGAACAACTAATTTGAAGAATTTGATATTTGGACTAAATTTTAATTTTTTTAAACTGTATTTATTTATTTGTTTATATTATGGCCAGCTCAGCCTGCCCTGGGAGTGGGGCTGGCCCAGCATGTGGTGCCAGGGATTGAACCACGGTCCCTGAGGTTGCCTAATCTTGCTCAAGCAGACACTATACACTGCTGAGCTATCTCGCTGACCCTAAATTTCCATTTTAAAAAATGTACTTAGTACAGGGTCTATAGTGTTTTACTACACAGATCAGACTTACAGCGATCCTCCTGTTTTCAGCCTCCCAAGCGCTGGGATAATAGCCCTGCGCAGTCTCATTCGCAGTCTCAGGGCACCCTAGGGGCAGGGCCAGGACAGTACACTAGGGATCAAACCCTAGTCCCTGCACCTGCCTAAGCAGTAAATTTCCATTTTAATATGCAAGGTAACAACCATTGTTGAATCCCTATCACTTTATTTACTTAAATTGTTTTTAATTTTTTAAACTGTTCATTCTCTTTATTAAAAAACTCATGTTGTACAGAATACATATGTACAACTTTACCTGTTACACGTGCACACACACGTGCACACACACACGCACACATACACACACACATACACACACGGTCCATCTCCAACATTCCTCCTACAAAGCAAGGATTCCACAGAGGATTGGAGAAGGGGGTAGCGAGACTGGGATGGACAGAAGGGGTACAGAGAGGGAAGAGACCGAGAGGGTGCGCAGCAGAGCAGAGCATGATGGGGGGCAGCTGGTCACCCCGGGACGCTGCGGCTGGTGCTGCAAGTCCTCTGTCGGCCTCGAGGCCCAGCCACTCTGTCTCCTTTCCAAGCAAGCCTGCGATTCTGCCCGCCCACTGGGCCCCTCCACAAGTGGGAGGTCTGCACTCCTCATGGGCTGGAGGACAGGGGACCATCAGAGGCTGGGAGGGCCCGGGCACAGGGACCAGGGTTTCCCAAGCCCAGGAGCACCAAGGCCTTTGCCGCAGCAGAGCGGCTCCATCCTCCAGGGCCGCGGAGGACAGGAGAACACAGGCTTCCTGCCTCTCTCCGAACGAAGCCTAGGAAAACCGCGTACCTGGCAGAACACGGGCGTGTGGAGCCGTGAGAAGCAGCGCAGGAGCTCGGCCGAGTCGCGGTAGTCAGCGGGCAGCTCATCCACGCACAGGCACCTGGAGTGCACGCGCTCGGAGGCCAGCAGGTTGACGTCCATCCACTGCGCGAACAGCGCCGAGGGCCCCAGCCGCGTTCCCAGCAGCCCCAGCCGGGCCCTGGCGGCCGAGTCCTTTTTCATGTACTCCACGAAGCCATAGCCCTTGGAGAGGCCGGTGGCCTCGCTGTAGACCAGGAAGCACCGCTCGACGTTGCCGTAGGAGCGGACCAGCTCCTCGAACTCCTCCAGCGTGAGCGACGCGGGCAGCTTGGTGACGCACAGCAGCGCGTCCGTGGGCTGCAGCTGCACCACCAAGTCCTTGCCGCGGAAGGAAGACTGGTGGAACATCTGGATCGCACTCTGCGCCTGGTCCCCATCCAGCAAGGTGACAAAGGCTGTAGGAGAAGGCGAGGTCAAGGGCCTGCCAGGGTGGGGGCAGCAGCTAGCTTCCCACTGGCCCACAGGGCAGTGCTCCTGTTCCACCCATGACAGGCTCCACACACGTGCATGTTCCCAAAGCAAAGCGGTCCCGTGCCCACCCCCGCCTGTGGGTGCTGCTGAGTTGTAAACACCTGTTTCACTGGCTTTGCTTTTCCCAGCCTGGTTCCCACCCCTGAAGGAATCCATAGTCAGTCGCTCAGGTGGAAAGCGCAGATGTTACCTCAGGGGGTCAAGCGTCAGAAGCACTAGGTTCTGGGGGTGTGCGGGTTGGCAATCTTTTCCAACCACACACAGATTCAGTTTCCTCCTTAACTACCTTTTATACAAAATCTCATGAAGATTTCATGGAAACTCACTGATAAAAAAATGTGGTTCTGAAACATTTCCCTTTTCCCTGCTGAGCTGAAAGACTCTGAAAGCCAGGAGCCCAATGGGTGAAACTTCAAGCCCTGTGTGGCAGAGCTCACAGGTGAGCATAGCACAGTGCTCAGGAGGCTGAGGCAGGAGGGTCACAGGGTTCAAGGCCAGCCTGGGCCATAGAGTGAGTTCAGGGTCACCCTGACTACACAGCCTGGACATCCAGAGCTGCTTCTCAAAAAACGAAACAAAAGAAAATGAAAGCACAGCAGAAAGCCACCAGTCACCCAAAGGAGACCAGTTCCTTCCAGTTAATCCATATTTCCTTAAAGTGATATCAGTGAGAGGAAAACTCCCCAGGCCTAGGCACCAGGGTGCACTGTGTTGGTGAACAGTGCCCAAGGGAGAGATCCCATGTTTCTTTGGGCCTTGGACAAAGGGCGTATTTGAATCCTGATAAAAAATAACAATAAAAATCTGTCCTTTGCACCTCATGAAGTTGCTCCAGATTGAACAACAATTGCAATGATAATTTCACCATGGAAACTATGCAGCAGGCTCTAAATCAAATACATATGCAAATCTGTTAGGAACTTAGCTTCAACCATATCATCTTTTGTTATAAAAAATATGTCCAAGGGCTGATGAGATAGCTCAGCAGAATAAGTGCCTGCTTAGGCAAGCGCAGGGACCTGGGTTCAATCCCCACCAACCCACAGGCCCTCCCCAGGGCTGGCTGAGCTGGCCACTGAGACCACGTGCAGCACTGTACCCTGTAATCCCAGTGCTGGGGAGACTGAAAACAGGAGGACCGCTATGAGTCTGAGCTATGCAGTGAGACCCTGCATCAAATACAATTAAAAAAAAAAAAAAAAAAAGTTCAGCCTTTTGAGAAAGAAATTCGAAAGTCCGGTTTCCAAAAGGCAACAAGACAATTGGCCCGGTTACAAGGAAGTCCCTCCCAAAGCTCCCCAGGTCTCACCAAGGGGGCACACAGGGGCTGCTCCCTGAGTGGTACTTGACCCAAACGTGGCCAGAAAATTCACAGAGGAGGGAGGAGGTCGTCTCTGTGCCTCGCCGTGCTGAGCACGACACTATCCAAGCACAGAGCGTGGTTCTCACTCTGCAGGGTCTCCCTGTGCTCAGGCACCACTGCAGGAGGACGCACTGACGTCCAGTCCTAGAGGGAAAGCAGTGCGGCCGCGCTACTTGAGGGACCCTGGCGCGCTCTGCAGGGCGCTCCAGCTATTTTGGTTCTGAGTCTCTTTCTCGCCTTCATGCTAACAGACAGCACCAACTACGTTGGTCTGCCTGCGTCGCGTGGGTGAGGTGACCCACCTCACGCGGGACTCAGTTCCCCGGGGAACTGAAGACTGTAAACTGCGCCCGCCACCAGCAGTTTCCTGCTGGGTCCAAGCCTCTTCCTCCCAAGCACTCATGCCCCACTGATCACCCCGGCGCTGTCCCTGGCACACCCCCACCCACTGTCCCGTCCACTTCCTGCAGCGGCTCTGGCTTCCTGCGCTGAGGGTCTTCAGCTGTGCTGGGCCGGCTGCCCTGGTGTCCTGAATCCATTCACGTTTCCCATTCCTGGTCACTCTGACCTTGCAGAGGAGCTAGCAGCAGTCACACAGCGCCAGATCTGGCAAATGAGGGGGACAAGGACACAGCGTCGGGTCTGTATGAGAGGTGCCAGCCCCAGCAGCCACTGGATTCTTCGTGACACCCTGTAAAGGCTGTTGGGCATGGGCCTCTGAGCCGCTGCAGAGGCTGGGAGAGTGAAGGGTAAGTGCGCTCCGAGAGGACGGGAGGCCTTGGAGTGAGAGGGCGGAGCGTCTTCCACTGCGATTTCTAAAATGTGAGCGCTCACCTCATTGAAAGCACAGATCACAGGGAAGTATCGGATACAGGAATCTACTCCGAGGACCCAAAGAGGCCTCCTGTGGCCTAATACTCCTGACCCTGTGTCTTAAGTCTTCCCTTCCACATCTGTGTACGTGTGAACGCAGACACGCACCACCAAGCGGAGAACTCAGGATACCCTTCTTACGTCCACAAAAACAGAACAACTGAAAGCCGCCAGCTGCCACTCTTGTCCTTCACATCTGCCCTGGCTGGGACCAAATCCCTGAGACAGAAGCAGGGTGCCCCCCACTCCTCCCAGGAAGAATCCTCCAATTCTGAGCCCTCCTCTTTTCTCCAGCTCTCCAGCTTTTCTTCTTCCTCTGCAGTGACCACATCTCCCCAAACCGGAAGCTCACAGGCAGCGATACCTGAGCACCCCTCTCTGGAGGCCACTATGAGCTGCCGGGCCCAACTCTGCACCCCAGGAAGACCAGAGGGCAGCTGAATAAAGCTCTCCCGCTCTAGTCTCAGGCTGGCCTCCGCCCTAGGCTGTCACTCGGCTGACTTTGGGATCTCACCCAGGATGTCTGGGCCTCTGCGTCCTTGGTCAGGGCTCACCAGAGCACCTCTCTGCGAGCCTCCCCGCTCTGGCTGCCTGCACTGGCTCAGCTTGGGTGCTGCTACCCTGTGGCCCTGTGTGCCCGAGTGACCATGAGCACAGCCCTGGCCGTGCGCAGTAGCGCACACACTTAAGTATATACATTCCCAGATCAAACAACACTCAGGCTCCACTTTTCCTCGGCTTGCATCACTGATTTTTCTCAGCCCAACTTAGAAATCTTATGGTAGTAAATAAATAGCGTGCTTAAGCAAATCAAGTTCAGGCGGAGGCGAACAGGCCACTTGTCTTGTTCCACAGCTCTTTTATTTCTTTCCAAGACCGCACACTGTCTAAAAATAGTAAGCTCTGTGCACAGGGGCTCCTGTGGCAATGACAGCAGGGACTTTGCGGCTTGTAGGGGGTAAGTAGCATTGTCTGGACTACCACGTGCTAGTGAAACTGAAACAGCCCGCGGTGACCGTGCACTTGTGCAGCCCTGGCTTGCTCTGTGCACTAATTCATGACCAGGGCAGCCTTGGTGGAAAGCGCACCGGCGGTTTGCTCCCGATGCTGTCAGTCTTTCTCTGGGTTCCAGGGTTGAATCTAATGCCTTGGCCCAGAGCTGCATTCCCAGCCTCCCTCTTCTTAAAAATCAAAGTCAGGGTCTTGTTGGGTTAAAAAGTTTTTAAAAGACAATAATATGTAATATAGGGGCCTGGCAGGATGGCTCACTGGTCTAAAGCGCCTGCTTAGGAAAACTTAGGTGGCTGCAGGAACCGCGGTTCGATTCCCGGAACCACATGCTGCGCCAGCCCTGCACTCAGGGCAGGCTGAGTCGGTCATAGAAATAAATGAACAAATAAACAAACAAAAGTTCTGAAACAAGAAAAAAAAAAAAAGAATTAAAAAAGAATATGCAATATAACATAATTGTTGCATAATAATATGCAATATAATATAATTGTTGATGTTGAATTCCTATCATTTTTTGAACTTCTTTTTTTTTTTCAAAGTCTTTTTCAGACAGGGTCTCGCTATGACAGTTTTTTATTCTTTAAAATAAAGAAAAAACTGAGTCTAGGTGTGGTGCTGCATGCCTGTAATCCCAACGTTAGGGAGGCTGAAAACGGGAGGATCACTATGAGTCCAAGCTGTTTCAAAAACATAAATAAAATAAGTAACCCAAAACTCATAATAGTCATTATTTTTGCTTTAGAGAATTCTTTCTTTTTTAAAAAAATTATTTATTTATTTTTCATTGTTTCAGGACTTTTCTTTGTTTGTTTATTTATTTTTATGGCCAGCTCAGCCTGCCCTGAGGGCGGGGCTGGAGCAGCTTGTGGTGCCGGGGATTGAACCTCGGTCCCTGCAGCCGCCTGCAGGCACTTTAGACCACTGAGCCATCCTGCCCGGCCCCCGAGAATTCTTTCTTAAGCAGATTTAAATATTAAAAAGATATTTTACCCGGGGCCCGGCGGGATGGCTCAGTGGTCTAAAGCGCCTGCTTGGGGAAGCTTGGGCGGCTTCAGGGACTGCGGTTCGATCCCCGGCACCACATGCTGCGCCAGCCCTGCCCTTGGGGCGGGCTGAGCCGGCCATGAAAATGAGTGAATAAACAAACAAAGGTTCTGAAACAATAAATAAATAAATAAAAATTAAAAAAAATAAATTTAAAAAAAAAATAAAAAGATATTTTACCCATTAATGACTAGATCTGAGTCTTGGTGAGCGTGTTTTTGCAAGTGCGCATGTGCAGTTGTGCACTTTGTATGGCGCATGTCTTATGGTGATGAGTCCTTTCAATATATTTGTCTGGCTAAAAATGATCTTGATTTTACCCTCATTTTGAAAGCATATTCTCATGCACTCAAGAATTCTCCGGTGCCCCCTCATCCCTCTCTCTCTCAGTACCAGGGATCAAACTCAGGACCCTGTGCTTGTCATGCTGGTGCTTATGCCACTCAGCTCTCTCCGGTTTGTTTTTTCTTTCAACAAAGAAAGGACGATGTTGGCCCATATTTTCTCACGAGTGCTTGCAAGAGGTCTGCGATAACTCTCTGGGTAACGCCACCTCTCTTGCTTGCTTTCTCTTCCTTCGTCTTCCTCTCTGTTGCACATAGCTTTTTAAATTTTTTTTTTCTCGGTACTGAGGATTGAACTAGGGACCTTACACTTGCCAGGCAAGCACTTATTCTACTGAGCTATCTCCCCAGCCCACGTATAGATTTTTAAAATATTCATTCATTTATTTATTATGTATTTAGTACAGTGTCTACAGGGTCTCACTACATAGATCAGACTTGTAGTGATTCTCCTGTTTTCAGTCTCCCAAGCGCTGGGATTGCAGTTGCCCCACGACCAGGCCCAGTCTCAACTGCCTTCTCAGCACGCCCTGGGGGTGTGGCCAGTACGGCACACTGCGGATCGAACCCTGGCCATTGCTCTCTAAGCCAGTGCTTCAGTCCGTTGAGCTATCCGGTCGGCCCTGCACGTAGATTTTCTCATCATGAAATACAAGTATCTTATTAAGGCGACGCATCTGATGGCACGTGCCTAGGAGCTGGTTAAGCCTCACTGGGATCCGGCTTTATTTAGTGTTTCTGCGTAAGTCAGAAAGCTCTTAGCCAGTGCTCCTTTCGGCATTGTCTGAGGAGCCCCTCGGCCTCTGGGGACCCTCTCCTCCCACACTCGCTGATACAGCTGCGCTCCTCCTGCAGCGACGCCTCGCTTCTGTTTCAGGTTGCTCCAGTCTCAGAGCTCGCTAGCCTTGCAGGGCTCACCCTGCTCTCGGCACACAGCGCCTTTACTTGGAAGTCCAGACCCCGCTGTTTCACCTCTCTTCCTTATTCAATCTTTACTACAGCTTATGCATATAAGGTATAAAGACTCCTTTAATGTCCATTTTGATTGATTTATTTGTGACATTCCAGGTCAGTTTTGAGTGACTGGTTTTCTCCTCACAAATGGTTACATTTTCCTCCTTCTCTGCCATGCCTGGTAATTTTTTAGTAGGTGTCAGGTAGGCACTGTACATGTGCCCTGTTTGGGTGGTGGATATTTCATATTATTTTTGATATTCTAGAGTTGTGTCCTAAGGGAAGGCTAGTCACCAGGAAGTGCTTTGATCTTTCCAGGTACTGCTCTTACCTTTGCGAGTAGGACCGGGGCACCCTTGGTGTGGAGGGAATTCTGATCACCGAGGAGGAGCCATTCTAAGTGTTCCTCGGGTGCTCTGTCAGCCTGGCTGGGAGTTGGGAGACTGTTCTTCCTGTTCTGTGTCACTATCTACCCAGCGGTGGAGAACCTCTTAGAAGAGCTTTTAGTGATGGTAAGCAGCCGCTGCAGCAGCAGGCTACTGGGTCACCACTACCCGATGGCCCAGCACTTCAACAGGGCAGGAAAAGGTGTAGTGCCCATGAGACAAAAGCAGGGCAACACTGTAGGCAAAAGCTGAAGCATCCTCAAAGCCTGTCAGAAACGGATACATCCACTGTGATAAGTCCCCGGATGTGCTAATTTGTAGCAATTTAAATCAACCAGGGAAAGACCTGAGAAGAGGGAACATACAGAACACCATTACACGGATTTTTTTTTTTTTTTTTTTTTTTTTTTTTTTTTTCCGGATCAGGGGATTGAACTCAGGTCCTTGCGTTTGCCAGGCAAGCACTTATTCTACTGAGCTATCTCCCCAGCCCTGGCATGGATTTTTTTTTTAAAAGAACGGTATGATTAATTGTGTACAGGTAGCTGAAAATGATAGGTTTTAGTGAAGATACTGTGGTTAACACAAAACATCACAGCCTCCAAGTCTCATGGCGAAACAAAACCTGAGGCTCACTTTCCAGGTGAGGGTGCGAGTAGAGGAAGGCTGTCCTGGCCGCCACTCAGCAGCTGTGTTGGACATGGCCCTTTCGCCTCCCACGTCCCCTGGCATTGGGCAGGCAGCGGTCAGCCACCACTGGCTCTGACATCCCCTGTCCACAAGTCACAATACCATTCTACTTGGATTTACGAAAAAGGCAGATCACACCAGGCCTGGCGGTGCACACGTGTCATAAATCCCAGCACTCAGGAGGTGAAGGCCGGAGGACTGCCAGGACACCAAGGCTAGCTGGAGGATGCCGTGAGCTCAAGGTCAGTGTGGACTACTCAGAACACAGAAAGGCCCTATCTCAGCCACAAAAACAAACAAAGCAAAAGCAAACCCCAGGTCCCCTCCTAACCTTTTTTTTTTTTTTTTTTGGCTTTTTGAGACAGGGTCTCACTATGCACCTCAGGCTGGCCTTGAGCTCACTTTTGTAGCCCAGGCTGGTCTCGAACTCACAGTGATCCTCCTGCCTCAGCCTCCCAAGTGCTGGGATTACAGGCATGCACCACTATGCTCAGCTTTTTTTTTTTTTTTTTTTTTTTAAACAGTACCAGGAATTGCACTCAGGACCTTGTGCTTGCCAGGCAAACATTTATTCTACTGAGCTATCTCCCTGGCCCTCCCCTCCTAACTTTAAAGGAGGACAAAGAGGTATTATCTTATTTCCCGCCCTAAAGAAAAGAAACAGTATCCTACACATAGCTGTATAGATCCACCACGCAGCACAGCAGAACCCGCAGGCTGGGGTGGGGACCCAGGCTCCCCATGCTGCTCGGGTGAGAGGGCAGGAATCCGAGTGCAGTGGAAAGAACTCGAGTTTTACACTGAGGCTCTAGAGAGCACACTTAAAATTTCATTTGATTTTGGGTAGTGCTGGGAGTGGAATTCGGGGCCGTGCAGTGCTGCCCTTGTGCTCTGCCACTGAGTTAGCGCCGGGCCTGGATACACTTTCTAAAGACAAAACAATAGCATCTGCTGACCTGGGAGTGCATGTCTGCACAAGGCCATGCTTTATCATAAAGAGATGCTCCTCAGCTTTTACACAGCACATGCCAATGAAACAAAAATGTTGTTTTAATCTCACAGATATAAAACTAATACTCAGAAAAACTGGTTTCCCGGGGTGTCCAGCAGGAGGTCAAATTACTGTATATTCGTTCCATAACATATTAAAACCAAAGATCACATGGCCTATTCAGAATGGTCAGGCTGGGGATCGCTTGGGGGCAAAAGTGTCTGCCTTGCAAGTACAAGGTTCGGAGTTTGATCTCTGGTACCACATGCCATGCCAGCCCCAAGCTGGGTGTGGTGGTACATACCTGCAGTTCCCATGCTGGGTAGGCTGAGACAGGAGGATCGCTATAAGTCATCTTTTTTTTTTTTTTGCAGTACCAGGGATTGAACTCAGGGCCTTGTACTTGTCAGGAAGGTGCTTATGCCACTGAGCTATATCCCTGGCCCCTACAAGTCAAAAAAAAAAAAAAGAAAAAAAGAGAAAGAATACTCCTAATAACAGGTAACATTAGAACATCTGTTGTTTATAAACCTCAAGGCTCTAGTAACGCCATATTCATTTTTATGCGGCTGCAGTTCAGGCTGCTGTTACTGCTTTCAGGAAGCCGACTGCACCGCTGGCATGCTGTAGTTCTTAAGCAGGTCATAGATTAGCGTAATCATCAAAAGCCAGTGAGCGCTTGGGTCCCATCAGGGCTCTGTGTGGTCACAGATGGAAAGGACTCACTTAGAACTGAAACCTTACCTGTCCGTTTGTTTCTGTCCACGTAACAATACTTTAGCTCATAGTCCTTTAATAGATCATGGACTTCCTGAAAGAGACAGAACCATGGGTTTAGTCAACACACGTAGTCACAGAGTGGGCGACGCAGCCCCACAGCTCCTTCTAAGATGTCACCGCTGCCAGCGTGCCCCGCATCAAAAAAGGCATCTCACAGCTCCCTCTTCCCTCTCTCTCTAGCTATTGGTTTTCTTTTTCTTTAAAACCTTTATATATGCATGTATTTGGTACGGGGTCTCACAGCTCAGATCCATACTGATTCTCCTGTCTCAGCCTCCCCAGCACTCAGATTATAGGCATGTGCCACCATGCCCGATACGGTGGCCAGCTCAGAACACCAGGGTTCTGGGGCTGGCATGGCACTGGTACTGGGGATTAACCCAGGTCTTCATGCTTGCCAGGCTGGTGCTTAGACCACGGAACTATCTGCCCGATCTCTATTGGTTTTCTCAGATAGGATCTTGCTGTGTACTTTAGACCGATCTTGAACTCATTGTGTGGTCCAGGCTGGCTTTGCACTCTCAGGGATCCTCCTGGCTCAGCCTCCCTGGTGCTGGGACTACAGGCTTGGGCCACCAAGCCCGGAAGTGGCCTGAGCTGATGTCATTCCATAGGAGAGGCCAGATTCTTGCCCAAGTGGAGCACTTGCCCCGCACCACTCCTAGTGTACCTACTCACGTTGTTCTAGTGGAACGAACAGGACCTGGAGGTCCCCAAAGTTGGCCTGAAATCACATGCATGCCCTGAAACCCCAGCTCTAAAGTTCTTTTTTTTACATTTAAAAAAATATTTTTATTGTTTAAATTTAACAATGGTTATATTACATATTTCCATCATCAGATCAGTTTAGATTAATACATATAGGTATATAAGATTGATCAAACAATTAAACATTAACACTTTTAAATCAGCATTACTTTTTCTTTTCCTTTTCCCCTTTCTTTTTTTTTGAAAGTTGACATATTGCATATTGTCCTCACAATCGTTTTACAGAGTACAGTGTGTGGGCATGACCCACCTCCCTATTGATGTTGCTTAGAAAAAAAAAAAAAAAGGAAAAGAATATATTTCTCTTTGGACTAAGAGGAAGCAGATACATACACAGTCAAATGTTCTGCAATTGCACTGGGCCACCAGTGAAGCTTGTAATATTGGAGGCTATTGAATCTAAGCCTCCTATAGTTCATATCACCAATCTAGCTCTGCATTTCATGCATTGTAATTAAGCATTTTTTTTTTCTTGCTGGGTGGTCAAGGGCAAGTCGAAGCAAGACCTGTATAACAAAACATTCATTTTTTTTGTATCTTCCAGGGTCAAATCCCCTCAGGATTAAGTTTGGGACCATAGACAGTACTTTGTAGAACTCTTGTTAGTGTCAGCCTTCAGATGAGTCACGGCCATTGCTTGGCCAGTTTGCTTTCTGTGAAAGCCTGAGAGAATGTTTTTCTCTGGGTGACTCTCCTTAGACGCACTATAGTTCATTCATCCTTTTCCTCTGAGGTCCCATAATCTCCTTAACCAGAAAATTTGGGACACCTCTGAGTTATAGGATATTACAGCACAGGTTCTCTTATATCCTGAGTCCTTATTGACCTTGAAGGGCTAGGGCCAAAATATTGGCTTTCCTTATAGCCCTTCTTTTTCTCCAATTTTTGGTCTGTTAACTTACATTCTTAACCCTCCAGCAGAAAAGCTTTGTGATACTATTACTGTATAACATAGGTACTTGAGCTTATCATCACTGGCTTTCTGAGTATCAAGCATCTTTGACTTAGCTTGGAAATGATATTTTCTGACCATCATTGATATTCTAATAACTTTCCACACAATGTGATATAAGCAGTTACACAATTTTTACACAGATATTTGGAAATTCAAGGAAACACAAAATTGTAGCCTGTCAAGACTATGGTATTTGGCCCAGTCTCTTATTTTCAAGTACTACTCTTGAGAGAGAGAATGACAGTAACTGAGTTTACACCAGGAACAGTACACATCAAAAAGACACAGCTGAATGTGTTATGGATTAGACAGTGAAGTGACTGGAAGCAGATAAAGGAGAAAACATATGAATAGCAAAACCATGAACTTATGTACACAGGATGAATCAGATATTGGTCTCAAGAACCTTCAAAAGGTTCATCATATTAATTATAGCACAGCGTAACATTAAAATTATGCTTGGAATGCATGTCACTCTTGTCTAAAGCTCTTTTATGAACATTTTTTTCCTTATAATTTCACACAAGTCACACAACTGCAAATCTTTGTAGCGCCAAAGCAGAAAACCTAAGTGCAGCCGTATTTACTGTAATAAATAAGCAGACTGTGGGTTGTTCAGCTGTGCGGCTCAGTTCATCTCCCCTCTGCTTCCGGCCACACTGGAGCACGGGCACCCGCTGCATAGTAATGCGCCCCCCGTGGGCAGCATTCACAGGTAACCCCCCAATGCTGGAACCTGCCGGGCTCTGGCCCCGACACGCAGCCTCGCAGTGAGGACCACGGCGGGGCGGATGCAGGGGGACCCCATGCCACGCTGGCATCTGGCCCCACCCTGGGCAGTCAGGACCGGCCGGTGCTGTAAGCAAATCACACACAGACCCCAGAGGTTCAGTCTGCAACCCCGAAGGCGTGGCTGGCTCCGCCGCTGCCACCACCCCGTTAATGCTTATTTAGCTTTCAGCAGGTGGAAGACACGGAACTCCTTTTTGTTAAAAACTTTAAAACCACAGGAGAGAAAAGTCAGCAAGGGGCTGAGACTGCCGCGGCAACCTGCTAAGCGGAGAAGCGATCGCGATCGCGGGCCAGAGGCACCACGCGCTCGGCCTCCTGCCTGCAGGCAGATGACCCGGCCCTGTTGTCCCAGCTCTGAAGTGGCCTGCTGCAAAATAGCTCCCCTGTAGCCCTTCGCAGGAGGCAAACAGCCATGCGATGAGCAAAGCACAAGAGCGCAGGGCTGGAGCCCAGCGCCGCCATGTGGGCGCTCGGGCGGCTGAGGTAGGAGGAGATCTGGGCGCAGTACGGGCAATTCAGCAAGATCCTGTGTCAAAAATAAAAAAGTTTAAGAAGAGGGCTGCGCTAGCGATATAGCTCCGGTTTTAATCCCCGGCAGTGTCCCACCCCAAAGTAAAACCAGGAGAAAAAAGATGACCGTGTGAAAGACAAAGTTGCTAATTTAAGCTGCGTGTTAATAAGCCACATTAGAAATGTTTAAAAGCACACCCAAGCACCGATTTTATAACATAATGCTCTGCGGGAGTGCATGGGCCACATGCTATGATAACGATAATCAGCATTTCATTGAATTTACAAAAACAGATCCTGTATTCTTTGTTAGAAGATCAGAGCTTCTGGATCAGGTGGGGGCCGCGCCTGGCCCACGGACTACGTCAGGACCCCTCCCTGCTAAGGGTTTCGTGGTTGGCCCAGGCCCTACTCTCATTCCCTGGTGCACAGCTCTCCCATGCAGATAAGGAAGGCACCACGCTCACATTACAGGGCACCGAGAACGGTGCCACGCCGTGCTCCGCACACGACAGACAGAAGCCCCCGGAAGCTTCAGGCTCCAGGGCCACAGCGCACATGAACCTGCACTTAGAAGTGCACATCCAGGAAGCGGACTCTGCCAACCCGGAGGCCTCGCCAAGCTCCCACAAGGAACAGAAACAGACTACTTTCTCCGTGCCATGGTTGTTCTGACCTAGAGAAAGTGGGTCACCCCCCACTCGTGCCTCAGGAGGTTGGCCAAAGGAATGCTCCAGCCCCGAGGCAGCGTCCTAATGAGCCCTGGGCAGAACTCGCCTACACTGTGCCACACAGAACGCAAGCTGGGGACCGGCCCACGGAGGCGGGCTCTCCGCAGGCTGCACCCTAGATGCGAAGCTTTGTCCTCTAACTGGCAATGTCACCAGCAAATTTCTTAGCAAGAAATGTCTGTCAGAGTTGGCACTAGGTAGCTCCAGGGGTGCATTTCTAGAAGTTAAGGGAGAAATCTTACTCGGACAAGGTGTGTTTCCTGTGAGGACAGAAGAGTGCAGATGGGCTACAGATGGGAACCAGCTCTCCACAGGAATGTGATCACTGTGCTCCGTGACAGGGAGGGGGAGGGGAGGGAGGAAACTTCCCTGACCTTGCCAGGAGTAGAGGGAATGGGCTTTGCTTCCATTGTCCTAAGAAACGCTTCCTAGGTGACACTTCCTTATCCTTCTCGCTGCCTTGGGCTGAAAGAAGAAAATGAACATTTTCCTTCCCGTAAGCTGATCTTTTGGAAAGATATCTGTGACACAAAGGACAAGGCCCGAGCCTGAAATAGGAGCCAGGGATGGAGGGGCCAAGTGTCTGAAGGAACAAACCTGGGCCTCAGCCCCCACCGCTGCCCCCTACACGGCCGGGTTGGGATGCGCTGTCCCCCCAGCGAGGTTCAGCTACTCTCAGGACCCTGAGCCATCCCAGGGCACCGCCTGACCCTGCGCCTCCCCACCCTACCACGTCCCTTGCACCCACACGGCGTCTGCCTGGACACCCTTGCTGGACACCACCATGAACACAGGCCACGTCTCCCATCTCCAGGTGCTATTCTACACTCTTGCACACGGTGCAGAGCCTGGGCTTCCTCACACAAGTGTCCCCAAGGTCGCCTGCTCGGGGGCTGCTTTGTGGACCCTGAGCTCTGTCCCCCCATCCCTGCGCTAGCTACTTGAGGAGGCTCAGGGTCCACTCAGTGGGCACAAGGCTGTGTTTCCTCGTCACAGTTTCCACCCTGCTGGTCAACAAGGCAGCGCTTGGGGCAGTCTGAGATCAGCTCGGTGGCGGTGCCCAGTGACTTCATAGAGAACAAATCTAGGAGGCTGTGCACAGGCTTCCCATCCATGTCCATGTATGGATCCATGCAGGTGACGTGGGAGGACCCCGGCCGTCCACCAAGGTGCTCCAGGCCGAGACTGAGGCACCTGCAGGAGCTGCTGAGGGCACGGTGGCATCCACAGCCCGGCCTGCATGCTGGACAGGCCAGGTAGGCAGTTCTTTCAGATATGGTCAAGCACACATGTATGCACATGCACACACACATGTATAGTGCGCTCAACATGCGCATGCGTGTGCACACACACGCACACACACACACCAAGACCATAGTCATGCACAGACCTTCCACATGGGACAACTATGGGCCAAAAGTAGGTCTTGTTTCTTCACTGCTTGGCAGACTCAGGTGCTCGGTCCCTGCAGGGGGCACACTGGGGCGGATGCCCTGCACGCCTGTCCCAAGCAGGAACAGCCCCTTCGCTCAACTTCGATACCAGCTTTCCTCTCCACTAGCACCATTCCTAGGACCTCCTGGGCCTGGCAAGGCCCCTCAGGGCCTGTCATTCTGGTTCTCCATGCCAGTGGGAGCTCAGGGGCATCTAACCATGGCTCGCCCCTCTATTTCTGCCATGCACAATGGAGTTGTGGGCTTTTACATTATTACTGGCCATCTGGTAACCCTGCTTGTGAAAAGTCTGTTCTAGTCTTTTACCTACCCTGGCTGTGGTGGTGCACACCTGTAATCCCAGTACTCAGGAGACAGAGGCAGGAGGATCACTGTGAGTTTGAGGCCAGGCTGGGATACATAGTGAGTTCAAGACCAGCTTCAGTCATGGCTTTCAGCCAAGTCCAGTCTAGGATGTCTTCTTCCCTGGTTCATGTCTTTTGTGTCCTACTGAGGAACTCGTGACCTACCCACAGCCATGCCGACATGGCAGTTGCCTCAGCGTGTACGCTTAGGCTTGATTCATTCTGAAGGGATTTTCCTCAGTGGCTGGGCAGTCTGAAGGTTCGATCCTTTATTTTTACCTGTCTGTAGCTGGGTGCTGGGGATCCTAGCCAGGCCAGTGTGCTGGGCATGTGCTCTACCACTAAGCGGCAAGCACTACAAGGCTCACTTAATTTACCTTGTCCGGTCCCCACAGGGCTGTGACCCCAGAGCACATGCAAGCTAGGCACGTGTGGTGCATGCTGGGGCTTCCACATGTGACCGTCCTGTGGCCCAGGTCACTTACCAGAAGGGCTATTCTCTCCTGCGCAGAGCGCTGTGTCCACATGGGTTATTTCTGCTCTCTCTTCTGTCTGTCCGGGCCACCATCTCATCCTGGTACCAGTGTCACAGCCAGAAACTCTTACAACTCTAAATCAGGCAGTGAAGCTTCCAGCTTTTCTAATTCTTTTTATTTTTTAAAGATTTAGTTATTTACTTTGTATAGGGCCTTGCTATGCAGCTGGGCCTCGCAGTGATCCTCCCGTCTCAGCCTCCCCAGCACTGGGATTACAGGAGTGTGCCACCACGCCAGGTTTCAGTGACCCACATGGCGCAGGGCCGGCTCGGCGTGTGACACCTGGGACCCAACCCGAGTCCTTGTGCTTGCCAGGCAGGCGTTTAGATTGCTGAGCTATCTCCCCGGCCCGGCTTCCAGTTTTTCTTTCTTTAGAATCATTTAGTCACTTCTATGCCCTCTGCCTTCCTCTGTACACTTTACAATGGGCTCATCAGTTTCTATGAGCAAACATCTAGGATTCTGCCTGGACTGCTGTAAAGCCCCTCCTCAGAGGACCACGTGGGGGGTCTGACACAGGCCTCCACGTGACAGGTGCCAGGACTGCCGAGGGGCCGCTGGGAGCTGACCCTGAACACCAGCTTTCTGGGAGAAGTGTTCACAGGCTTCCAGCGTTTTTATTTGCAATAAAATAGTAACTCCCTGGTTTCTTGCCTTATCCTAGGGGCCCCATGGCTAACTACTGCAAAGCTGGGTTTTTTAAGTTGGAAATTTTTTATTTGTGTTTTTGTGGGTTTGCACAGCGTCAGCAGTGTACTGTGACCGCCTTCCTCTGGGGGAGCAAGTGCAGCCTCAGGACTTCTGCAGATCACAGCTCCCCCCCTCAGTGCCTGTCCCTGCCCTCCGCTCCCCTCCCTCCCTCCCTCCTTACTTCTTCCCATTTGCAAAGGACCTGTCTCCCTTTCTCCTGTTGCCTATCTTTTATCTTACTGTTTAAGTTCTGTTTGCTTTGAGTTTCCCACATCAGAGAAGCCATGTGGCATCTAAGTTGCATCCAATTGACTCAGTGTCACAATCAGGGCTGGGGAGACAGCTCCATGGCACAGGGCCTGCCTGGCAAGCATGAGGTCCTGAGTTTGATTCCTGGTACTAGAACAGAGCCAGAACCAAATATTATCATGGTGACTAGGTGCACTGATTTCCCTAGGGATGACTCGAGTCCATCCACCTTTGTGGCCACACGGTAGTACTCCACGTGTGTAAATACCACACTTTCTTTATCCGCCCAGCTGTTGGTGGACACGAAGCTGCCTCTGAGATTCAGTCACTGTGAGCTGTCAGACACCCATGTTCTAAGAGCTGGATTCTCTCGCCCAGACTGAAGAGGCCCCAGAGACCGAAGAGTCACATGTCCCACCAGAAACGATTCTCTGTCAGTCCACACTAGGGCTCACGTTCCACGTTAGAATATAAAACTTGTGGCACACTCACGGCTCTGACTGCCACTGCCTGCCTGGCCTCCTCTGCTCATGGTGGGGAACAGGCCACAAGCTAAGTCCAGGGTGTCTACCACGGGAATTCCTTGGGGTAACAAGGAAAACGGTGGACTTCCTTTTTGAGAGCTGGAAAGTTTGCCGCATCTCACTCCCCTGGGGAAGTATTTCCAGGGACCCTCCTTTCTCTGAAATTCCAGCTCCTGAGTGTGGCCTATAAGCCTTCATGACCTGGCCCTGCCTTTGCCACCACCAAGGGCCGTGCCTGGCCCTGGGAGAGGCGTATTTGCTCACTGCTGCACTGGGTGCCCCAGCGCCTCCCGCCCCGCCTTCCGGGAGCCACCAGGCTGCTTCTTGGGGACCTCTGCCAGGCCAGATGCCTTTCCCTTGGGTCTGCACAGTGTACCCACGGCCTCAGTCGCAGGCAGCCACTGTGTCTGCATGGACCGTGAGCTCAGCAACAGTGGAGGATGGTGGAGAAGGCCCCAGGCACCCGGCCCAGGGACTCCTCGAACTTCAGAACTCGAGCACCCATTGCGCAGGGGCATTCCCAACCCCAGTGCAGAAAAACTGGCTGAGGAGGAGGTTGTTTGCCAAGCTTAACAGAAACCAACACATATTTAAAGTGCTAAAGCGACACCCTATGAGCTAGACCTACTTTACACTAACAGAGAAGTCACTGGATGGGAGGAGCAGCACATACTTGACGTGGTGAGGCCCTGGGTCCAATCCCCAGCACTGCATACACACACTTACACACACATACACACACACACACACACACACTTCCCTCACATGAGTGTCACACATGAGCTATGTAATGGGTTTTCCTTAGGCAGGCTTTGCCTATAGATATCACAGCAAGAGGGCGTTCATCTCCAAGGACAGATTTTTTAAAAAAGTATTTATTTATTTATTTGTTTGTTTGGTACAGGGTCTCACTATGCAGCTCAGACTCATAGTGATCTTCCTGTCTCAGCCTCCCCAGTGCTGGGATTACAGGTGTGCACTAACACACCCAATTTTGGTGGCTGGCCAAGGTTCTAGGGCTGGCACAGCATGCAGTATGAGGATCAAACTCAGGTCCTTGTGCTTGCCAGCCAGGCGTCTGGACCGCCGAGCTCTCTCCCCAGAGGGATTCTAATCAGTTGTCACAAAACACAGCCACATATGCCTCATGGCCCCTTCCTCCCTAATGTGCAGAATAACTCTCTTTCTTCCTTCCTTCCTTTCTTTCTTTCTTTCTTTTTTTTTGGCAGGGTTTTGTTGCATAGTTCAGGCTGCTCCTGAACTATGTAGCCCAAGCTGGCCTTGAACGTACAGTGATCCTCCTGCCACAGCCTTCCCGGTGCTGGGATCATAGATATACTCAGCACCAGTTCCCTCTCAAGCCCTGTCCACACTGGCCACCATCTTGTTTGGTACTGCTCCGGACAAAGGGCCTCGTGTCCAGTTGCTTAAATGACCCCTGGGCCATGGGTGGCCCTACAGGCTGCATGTCCAGGAGGGCTCCACTGGTTCCCTCTTTAGGGTTCCCCAAGGTCAAAACTGAGGTGCTGGGTGAACTGGGCTCTCACATGCAGGCTCAGGGGAAGAGTCTACTTCCGGCCCGAGGCGGGCAGTGGAGTGCAGGTCCTGGCGGACGCAGGGCTGATGTCCGGGCTTTCTGGCCACTACACACTGCTGGGAACCTGGCAGTCCTCACTTGGCCTCAGGCCCAGTGGCCCCAAATCGTCTTCATGCCCTTCCGTTGCCTCAACTTCCCTTTCTCTAGCAGCCCCACGGCACACTCTGTTCTCACAGGGCTTCTCTGGCCAGCCAGGCCCACCAAGATGGTTTCCCTTCAAGCAACCCCAGACCCACAGGCCAGCAGCCCTGGCTCTGTCTGCAGCATCCCTCCCACATGGGCCGTGACAACCACGCCGGGTCCCCCTCTTAGTCACAGCTCAGGGCGGAGACCGTCAGGGTCCATTTCAGGGATCCCGGTCACTGCAGCTTCTACTCGTAATAGACGTGAACCACTCAGGTTCCCAGCTCAGCATGGTGAGGGCATCCACGCCAGAAGCGGGGAAGCCAGCACCCATAGTGGACCTCGAGAGACCCAGATTCACTCCAGAGAGAGCCCCGCACCAGGCAGGAGGGCGGCCATCCTCAGACAGAAGGAGTGACGGAAGGGGGACATCGGGAGAGACGATGAGCTCCAGGTTCTCAGCACCAGAAAGTGGAGCCAGGAAGGTGGGGTGGGAGAAAGCAGGCTGGGTGGCGACCTGCTGTCTCTGGCAGTGCATTCCTTTCATTAGGAAGGTGGGTGGATGGATGGATGGATGGATGGACAGATGGATAGAAGGATGGGTGAAAGGATGGACAGAGGCACGTGTGGGTGACGGAGATGCAAGCCTACACCTGTGCCCACATGGAAATTTTTGTCACACTGCAGCTCTCCTACCAAGAGGCCTGGGACTGGGCCACCCAGGCAGCGCACACACCTGGCTCCCAGGCACGGCCTGCAGGTGGGCTCCTGTACAGGGTGTTGTGTGCTGCCTGAGGCCCAGGCTCTGGCTCGCCCTGTCCGCTGCTGTCATGGCCCTGGTCTCCGTGAGTCTTTGCGTGGGCACGCCTCGGCGGCCATGTGGCTGACTGCACACGCCTGAGCGTCTTCCAAGGAACGAGGTCCTCAGAGCAGAGCTGACCCCTCGGCTGCACATCTTCTCTACCACTGCCACAGAGGACTGAGGTCTCCACCCAGGAGCAGTTGAACACCACAGGTTTGGCCGGCAGCGCTGTATGCGTCCTGAGTGTTTCCCTCCATCCGTCCGTCCGTCTCTGTCTGTCTCTGTCTGTGTCTGTCTGTCTCTCTTGTGTAGCAAGAGCCCACAGCAATCCACTGGCCTACAGGATTGCTGGCCTACATAGGCATGTGTGTTACCAGGGCATGCAGAGCCCTCCCTGGTGGCACAGGACCCAAGTGCCTCGGCCGTGTGCGCTGGATTCATGTGCTGAACCAAGAGTGGAGATGAAAAGCCTTCTACAGAGCCTTGCGAAACTGAGATTAAATTGTTTTGCTGGGTGTGGTGCTGCATGCTTACAACCCCAGGCCTTGGGAGGCTGAAGCAGGAGGCTCTCTGTGAATGTGAGGCCAGCCTGGGGTACAAAGTGAGACGCAGTCCCTACCTCAACCCCTGCTTTGATTAGTTTTGATCCTGCCATCTAGTAGGAACCTAAGACCCCACTTGAGCCAGGTGAAATGACAGGAGGTCTTAAGGGCGCATCAGCATAGCACCCAGCACAGGCCATCCTGCAGCTGGACAGAACCCTGGCCCGGGGCCCCAGGCCACCCTGCTGTGGGCGTGCTCTGCGTCCTGTCTTCTGCCCTCCTTTAGTACATGGGACAGAGGCGAAGCCACCAAACCGAAAGGCAGCTACAGCAGAGGGGCCGGCGTCCAAGGAAGACCTGGGCTAGGGGAAAGTAAAGAGAAGCCAGGCACAGTGGGACACACCTGTGATGCCTGCACTCGGGGGCCAGGCTGGAGATGGCACAGGAGCAGGAGAGCTGGGCGGGCCAGGGACGCACGGACTATCCAGGAGGACCCATGAGCAGCAGGGCCCCAGTGTCGCATGACCCCATCCATGGGCCAGGCCGTGGTGTCCCCTTTATCCCCGCAGCCTGGCACTGTTGATGGACTATGCAGAGCTTCCGGAAGTAGCAAACTCGGGTGGCCCCCGAAAGGTTTCCACGCACCACCTTCAAGAGAAAGGACACTGTCCACTACTGGAAAAATCTTCAAGCCTTGAAATGGAGGGAAAAGAAGGCCAGTGACAAACCCAGAGCACCCTCGGCTGTGTTAGGGAGAGGGGAACCCACCTGCCGAAGCAACGGGTGCTGAGAAGAAGCGCGGTTAAGGAAGTGCCCAAGCAAGACGCGCCCGTGGCAGCTAACTGAGGTCAGACGGGCGTGTGACAGCCCTTGGAACAGAATCTGCCCGACAGGAGAACCAGGGAGCTCTCAAGATGCAGTGGCCACGTAGCTAAGGCCGAGGAGGACCCTGAAAACCACTCCGACACACTCGCAGCTCCTGCCCTACTTTCTCCAGCTCCTCCTAAGCAGAAACCCAAACCTAAGCCCCCAAACCACCTGTGCCTCCCATTCACAAGATGCCAAGGCTCCCGGAGAGCAGCCCTGCCCCTCCGCCCAAGCCTGCGAGCCGAAGGTCGACCCAAGAGGCTGCAGCTTCCTCTCACCGCAAAAGCCCGACGAGCTCCCCAGCACCAGCGTCACATCCACGTCACCCGCCTCTCCATGTCCCAAGGCCTCAAGAGAGACAGTTGTTAGCGGGGACCGCAAAGGGCAAGAACCTGGGCAGGCAGCCAATGCCTTCTCACCTCTCCTCAGACACTGTGACGGCCGGGGCATCTGTCTCAAGGGAGAGTCTTCTGAGGCCGGAGTGCAGAGCCAGGCAAAGCCACAGCCACTGTCCCCACCTCCCACGGCTACAGGCCCTTATGCTCACCCTCCTCTGCTCGAGGACCGAGGCACTGTGGCTGCACACACTCCCTGGTCCTGGTCGGCAACAGGGCTGAGCTGCCCATCTCTGCCTCAGCCCCGCCAGCCCCTGTGCACTGCAGAGCCAACCCACAGAACTACGCTCCACTCAGGTGCTGGCATGCTAAACATTTGCCAACCAAAGCTGAGCCTGAGGAGGCCGCCTGTTAGCTGCGGTCCCGGGGCTGATGGGAGAATCTTCGGAGTCCATCAGTGCTTGGAGGACCAAGGCACCGGGGCCAAGCACTCTGACTCAGGATGTGCGGGGCAGGGTGGGGTGGATTGGGGGGGCGGGGAGGGTGGGGATGGGGGTGGAGGCTTTGGCAAGTGAGCCAGAGGGAGGGGCATGCTTCTATCACAAATGGCAACAGACCACTTGGAGGTAGAGGACAGACACGTCTTGCTCAGAACGCCTGAAGAGGAGACAGGGAATCCGGCAACCAAGTGGAACCAAGCCGGCCTGGAGACTCGGGCAAAGGCCCACAGCTGGGGAACTGGAGCAAAGGATACCCTAAAACGGGAGAGTGAAGAGCAACAGAAGCCAAACTGCAAAGAGAGTGTAGGCCGGAGACCCAGAGCTGCACATGTACGGGCACTGAGACCCTGTGACCTCTGGGTGGACAAGTCCTGGGCTAGGTTGGCCCCTGTGGGCAGGGCAGCATGGGGGACAGAACGAATGACGCTAAAAGCACAGAAGCAGAAGCTCAGGAAGAGCCGACAGATGGCGAGGCCTCATCGTCCCCGGAGCGTGGGGCCCCTGTGCAGCACAGGTGGTGGTCTCTGGGGAAAGAAGCCGGCTTCCTGGAAAGCTGGGACTACACAGAAACGTGAGCATGTGCCATGGCGTTCAGCTGGGGGACTCTGCTCAGCTGGAAAGTGCCGCCCACGTCCACAGCCCAGAGGGGCCAACGGTGAGGGCTGGAGCAGGGGCCGTGGGGGCTGCAGAGTGTCGCTGTTGCCGACGCCCACTGCTGGAAAGTGGAAGAGCTGGTGGGGCTTAGGGGGGCGCTGGGGAGGAGGAGTTGAGGCCAGAGAGGAAGAGACCTTTCCATTATGTTAATGAAAAGAGAAGACGGAAGTATATCTGTATTTCTGAAGTAGGCGTTTGGTAGCTGAGAACTTATTTAAGGGGCTTGGAAATCTTTTATCTTTCTGTTCTTAGGACAGGGTCTCCAGGGTTTCCAGGGTCTCAGGGTCTCCAGCATCTCCAGGGTCTCAGGGTCTCAGGGTCTTCAGGGTCTCAGGGTCTCCAGGGTCTCAGGGTCTTCAGGGTCTCAGGATCTCAGAGTCTCCAGGATCTCAGGGTCACCAGGGTCTCAGGGTCTCCAGGGTCTCAGGGTCTTCAGGGTCTCAGGGTCTTCAGGGTCTCAGGGTCTCCAGGATCTCAGGGTCTCAAGGTCTCAGGGTCTCCAAGGTCTCCAGGGTCTCAGAGTCTCCAGGGTCTCCAGGATCTCAGGGTCACCAGGGTCTCAAGGTCTCAGGGTCTCCAAGGTCACCAGGGTCTCAGGGTCTCCAAGGTCTCCAGGGTCTCAGTCTCCAGGATCTCAGGGCCACCAGGGTCTCAGGGTCTCAGGGTCTCCAGGGTTTCAGGGTCTCCAGGATCTCAGGATCACCAGGGTCTCAAGGTCTCAGGGTCTCCAAGGTCTCCAGGGTCTCAGAGTCTCCAGGGTCTCCAGGATCTCAGGGTCACCAGGGTCTCAAGGTCTCAGGGTCTCCAAGGTCTCCAGGGTCTCAGAGTCTCCAGGGTCTCCAGGGTCTCAGGGTCTCCAGGGCCTCCAGGGTCTCCAGGATCTCATGGTCTCAGGGTCTCACTACTAGATCTAACTCCTAGCGATCCTTCCGTTTTCAGCCTCCTAAGTGCTGGGATCACGTCTAGTCTTGGGGCTTGGAAATCTTAAGCACCTGCCAGGGACTCCTTCAAGACTGAATTCTCCACAGATGCCCTTGTTCTGCCTTCACGTGGCGCAGGAGGGCTCCAGTCTTTTGTGTTGTGCCAGCAAAGCCTGCCGCCAGCAGCAACCCCACGCCTTTCTACGCGTCTTCTTCAGCACGCGACGCCTCTGCTGGCTCCCACCCAGCATGCGCGTCCCTGCTCTCTCGTGCACTTTAGGAAGCCCGGCTACACACTCGATGTCCTCCATGCTCCTTTCCTTGTGTGTCTGATTTCCACAAAGACGACAGGACACTGAAAAGCCAGATGCACTGTGACCCCATAAAACTGTCCTAAGCTGTAGGAACAAATCTCTTTTCTTTCCTTTCCCTCTCTTGATTATCTCCAAAGCCATACTTGACCTACAGAAGATGATATCTAGAATCGTGACCCCCTTTTAGGAATCTCAGAGCTGCACTTAAGCAAAGCCCCGGCATGCGTGGCCCGCTGATGGTTCTGAGGGGGGTGCAGACAGCCAGCCGTTTCTCAGCACTGCATTAAAAAAGTTGAATTTCTGCTATTAAAATAAAGCACATGCAGCAGAAAATATGCCTTCCAAGGCTTAAGCGAGAAAACTTCCACTAAGCTGCATGTTATCCTGACAGTCTGTGGTCATGTTTGTAGCATAGTCTTCATTTCCAGGGCCAGAGGTCACCAAGACAAACACGGCAGACGGTTGCGTAGGAGCCTGCGAGCAGAGTCGTCCACGACCAGAGTCCCCTTTACTGCACTGTCCCTTCCTGTGGACGGAATCCAGAGTGTTGGATGCCTGCTCTGGCCCTTTTTATTAAAAATATGTAATGTAAAGGCAAGACCTAAATAAAGTATCTTATTCTTGGCGCTCAGAGTAGAATTTCCTGCATTGCATTTGGAATGTGGAAGATGGTAGTTATTCATTTCAACCTGGAACTAAGCGCTCCACCTGTTGGTTAAATTTAGATCCCTCATTCATGGGTAATTTTTTTTAAAAAATCATTTCAAAATGAGTGATTTTACTGAAAATTTTAAAGAATTTGTCCCTTTGGCCTATGACAAAAAGCCACAACCATTTTTTTTTTTTTTTAACTATCTTACAAGAAAAGATATCCCAGAATTATTGTGTCTCTTCATGCATTCAGGTATGGGCATTAATAAAAAAAAACTTGTGTTAAAAAAAGTCAAACAGAAAAGAAATGAAACTCAGGGGACAGTAAGGAGAGCACTCTTAGCTACTGCCTTCTATTAGAATTAGCTTCATTTATTTATTATTATTATTATTTTGATTTTTTGAGACAGGATCTCAAAAGACTGGCCTTGACTTTGTAGGGATCTTCCTGTTTCAGCCTCCCAAATGCTGGTATCACAGGTGTGTGCTGAGAGAGAGAGAGTTCAGGGAGAAGTTGCCTCCCCTTCCCTGCTGAGCCCAGCCCCACGACTGCTGGTCGGGGCCTGGAAGTGGGGAGGGTCTCTCCAGGACTGAGCCTCGCCATTGGCTAGCAGATGCTCACACGCTGGTCTTGGCTCCGAGAGCCAGAGGGCCACCGTGCTGCCCCCCAGAAGAGGGCTGCACCGCTCCAGAGTGACCCCTCAGGCTGCTGGTTACAAGGCGCTGCAAGTGGATGGCACTGGGGACACTGCTGGAGGCCAGGGCTTGGGCGGCAGCGGTGTCCTGGCACTGGGCAGCGTGCTTCCTCAGCTGCTTTCTGGTCTGGGTGACGGTGAGCAGGGCGAAGCAACACAGAAAAGCAGGAGCGCCGCAGTTCCACTCTGCGCATTTACACAAGAAACAAAAAGGCAACAAGCACCCGTTGGGACGTGTGTGTTGGACGGAGGAGAAGGGAGCTTCAGGAGTAAGCAAAAGGACACTCTTGGCAACCAAGAATTCACGGTGACACCCCAAAACTGTCAGGAAAAAGTGGCGAATAACAGCCCTGTTTTAAAGAAAGACAGTGATTACTGTTGTTCAAGAAAACCAGACAGGGTATATTTCAAAATCCCACATGTGAAAATACACGAGGTGCCTGTTGTCCTACCGCTGTACAAGAAAAAAGCAGGAAGCAGCAGCTCCAAGAGACGAGGCACATACCTGTCGCCGAGCAGGTTGACGCAGAAGGGTCACATGTGGGAGGCCGGCTGGGCACCACAGTGAAACCCTGGGGCCGGGGCCCAGGGTCAGCGCCCTGGAGACAGTCCCCAGGGCTGCATTATAAAAGTCAGTGTTTCAGGGTTCATGAGCCCGACCAAGTCCGCATCGGATCGCTGTGCTTGGAAATGTGCCTCCGGATCCATGGCCCGCTTTCGCCGTTGGCTGCCAGAAAGGGCGGCGCCTGCCCCACCTGGAGAGGCCTGCTTTCTATTTCCTGATCTCCCAGTACTGAGCCTGGGTGGACTTATTTATTTATTTATTTATTTATTTATTTATTTATTTATTTGAGTCAGGGTCTTGCTATGTGGACCAGGCTGGCCTTGACCTCTCTTATGTGAGCCCAGACTGGCCTCAAACTCCTGCCTTTGCCTCCCAAGTGCAGGGATCACAGGCATGCACCACCATACCCGGCCTGTCCCATGCACAGTGGGCCAGGGGAGTGGCCAGGATGGGGATGCGCTCTGTGTGGCCCCAACTCCCTCTGAGGAACCCACGCCTCACGCACTGTGCACCTGTCCTAGTACAAAAGATGTAAAATGATGAACATGCAGTGCAAGTGCATGTGCTGGTTCCCGCCCCTTTGAAATCCAGCCACAGAGCTTCCAAAGCAGAAGCAAGGTGCAACATAGAACAATTTCTAGAGCGGTGGTGACAGATGAGAGACAGGATAGAGTCAAAACCCTGCACACAGACAGGCATTGCGATGGCCCCTGTCCCCCAGAGCCTGGTTCCCACATGCGCCACAAGCCGCCTCCTGTATATAATGATAGGAACTATAGATGTGGTTTGCTGTGAATCATGATCCACAGATATAACTATGTATAGGCAAATATTCAAATCTCAGCAGCAGGAAGAACTTGGATCTGGGGGTGCTGGGAAACAATCTGGGGACCCAAGCCAGGCCACAGGGCCTCAGGGCCTTGGGCTCTCAGCCTAATGGGGGCACCCTGGTAACCCAGGAATTCACAAAGTCATAGGATAAACATAGTACATCTTCCTAAGGGTCAAGTTTCTGAAAAATAAAAAAAAAGGAGGGTTCACTAAGTTAAATCACTAGTTTTCAATTAAGTTCAGTAGAACTAGTGGCACATAAAATTAAGATATAAATATATTTATTCATTGAGCACAGGGTCTACAGGGTCTCACTATACAGATTGTGCCCGTAGTGATTCTCCTATTTTTAGCCTCCTAAATGCTGGGATTAGAGGCCTGCACCATCACACCCAGTCTCTCCAAGACTCAGCATGCCCCAGGGGTAGGGCTGGCACAGCATACTAGGGATCGAACCTCGGTCCCTGTGTCTGCCTAAGCAGGTGCTTTAATCTGCTGAGCTATCTGGCTGGCCCAAGATATATTTTTCAAGTAGCACACAAAATTCCAAAGCAACTTCACTCATTTTTGGCATTGGAAATGGAACCCAGAGGGGCTCGACCACTAAGCCACATCTCCACTCCCCTTAATTTTTATTGTGAGACGAAGTCTCCCTACATTGCCCAGTCTGGCCCCCAACTCACAGGCCTACTGCCTCAGCCCCTCAAGTAGCTGCTGCACAAGCTGTGCCCCCATGCCTAACCCAAGGGCGTCACACAACAGTGTAACTCAGATCCACTGTTTAAGTATGTTAAGAACAACTGGGAGAAAAGTTTGAGAAGTAAAGCTGGGAATATAATGTCAGTGGAGGTTTGTTTGTTTAAAATAACAGTGATATGATCAGATCAGCGCTGTGGGAGGGTTATCTTGGGAAAGTGGCATGAAGGATAGGCTAGAACATAACAGGACTGCAGCAGCTGGTGACAACCCAAAAAGCTGAGTCAGTGGAAGAGATTTAAAGACCATAAGCAGACCTGAGAAGTCATGACAGAGACCCAAGAAGATACCAGAAAGCTCAGGAAGATTCCAGAAAGTTCAGGAAGTTGAGGAAGAGTCCAGAAAGTTGAGGAAGAGTCCAGAAAGCTCAGGAAGTTGAGGAAGATTCCAGAAAACTCAGGAAGATTCCAGAAAGTTCAAGAAGAGTCCAGAAAGTTAACAAAAAGACTACAAAGTTCAAAGGAGTCCAGAATTTTCAAGAAGTTGAGGAAGATTTGAGAAAGCTCAGGAAAATCACACCAAGTTCAGGAAGATGAAGAAGAGTCCAGAAAACTCAAGAAGAGTCAAGGAAGTTCAAGAAGAATCCAGAAAATTCAGAAAGTTAACAAGGAGACCAGAAAGTTCAAGAGATTCCAGAACATTCAAGAAATTGCAAAAGATTCCAGAAAGCTTAGGAAGATTCCAGAAAGTTCAGGAAGAATTCAGAAAGTTCAGAAAGATTCCACAAAGTTCAGGAAGATTCCAGAATGCTCAGGAAAATCCCAGAAAGTTCAGAAAAGTTTCAGAAAATTCAGGAAGTTGAGGAAGAGTGTGGAAAGTTCAGGAGGCTTAGCAGGAGTGCCTAAGTGAGTGCATGACTAATAGTTAAAGAACACTTTCAACAATTTATTAACACATGTTCATATTTTTAGTGCTTGTGTTTTTAATAAGGTATTTCATATATGCACCTCTAAGAGCTCCACTTCAAAATAACACTTTCCGTGTACCTTTTAACCACAGAAACTAGTGTTATGGAATGTTGTTATAAATGTTATAACAAAAGTTAAACAAAAATTGATTTATGAAAACAATGTCTACAAAGAATACATTTATGCTTTCAAAATGTGAAGAAAAAATTGTGTTTCTACAGTTTAGCACCAGGTAATAACTTCTCTGGAGGTATATTACCCAGCTTGACAACTAGAGCAAAAAATGTGTTTAGTCATGTGGTATTCTTAAATAAAGGAATACATATAGACTCCCTTCTGGAAAAGAACAAGTATTTCAAATATCTGATTACTTCATAACTGAGTAAAAGCCACATTAGTCATTTCACAGGGGGTAAATGTGCAGTTTACACTCAGGTAATTGAATGTAGGCCTTACTGGCTGAAAGACAAAATAAAATGTTCATCTTTAGTCGGCTAACAGCAAAATACTGCTACTAAGAAGAAAACAGGCATTAGATCTACGAAGCGAAACTGAGAAGACAAAATCCTAAAAATTCATGCCGAAAATGTTTAGGAAAACACTGAAACTTGAAAAACTAGAGGAAGTAAATTTAAACACAGTAGACCAGTAAAAATAGCAATTCCTGACCCAAATAATCTCCAAGTAAGACTGACTTTTAATTGCTTTTAGAAATTGCCATACTTTGGTTTGGTTTCTTTATTTACAAAGCACAGACTGCTAATAGTTATACTGTGATCAGAAAAGATAAACGCTAGAACCAGGCTGGAAATAGCCCGGAAACTTTTTTTTTTTTTTTTTTTTTTTTTTTTTGTACTTTTGATGAAACTCTAGCTTCCTCACAATGGCAAAACAAAACAAAACTTCAGTTTATGCTAAGAACTCCGGATCTCTCACTCAGCAGTGCTAGCTCATCTATACATTTAGAGAGGACACATACACCAGTTCTGTTTGCTAGTTTATGCCTGCCTCTTACAGGACCTTTGAGGAAGAATATTTCAAAAATACAGATCACAGAGGCAATCCCAGAGAGCTTCTCACATTTCTGACGAGTCTAATTAAACTCCTGGACGTACTTTTTATCTATTTTTGACAGGGAAATAAAAGATGCCCACAGCAAAGCGAAGCAGCACTACCTCGAATTTCGCACCTAAACATTTCTAAGGCCGAGGAGGCGCGTCTCCAGGGCAGCACGGTAGTGCCTTCTGCTGGACTCCGTGCGTGCCAGCTGTTCCCCGGCTTCTGCGTGCGCTGGCCGGGCAGGTGCTAGCAAGGGTCCAGACAGGTGCAGGGAAGAAGGCCCACAGACAGGAAGCGGGCCGCGAGGGAAACAGGTGAGCCAGGGTGACCACAGTAGTGATCTCTGTGCCGCCCTTCCACACGGAGCCAGCCCCGCCTCAGACACTCTCACTGCGCTCTGCGCGGCCACCTGGTCCCAAGGCACAGATTTGGGGTGCCGAGTACCTACCTTGTTTTATGGGTCACATGGAACAAACGCCAGGCAGGCGTCGGAGCCCGCAGGGTGGTGCCCAGGCGTGCACTGGGCGCCTCTGCCTAAAGCTGAAAGTGCAGGGCCGCGGACCGCAAGAAACGCAGCATCGGGTCACCTGTGTGGGGCGTCTGTGAGCCGCGGGGATATCACGGAGAAACCCAGAAAGACACAAAAACTCTCAGCGCTTTGCTAAATCAGAATGGGGAGACGCCGCGTGGGAGACGAGAGGAGGTCGCTGTCGCAGGGTGACCTCCGGCGTCTGCGTGGGCGCTCAGGGCTCTGCTCCACTCCCGCCCCACGCCAGGCTGCAGCTTCGCACCAGAACAGATCGTCCCGCCCGACCTCGACGCCGAAACAGGCGTCTGTCTGTCTTTCTGTTACGCCCCTCCCCAAAGAGCCACGCGGGCTCCTTTCGCTGTCTCCAGCTGTCCTTCTGGGACACCGGATCCCGCACCCTCAGGGCTCTCCGTCCCGAGTCCCACGCGGACGCCAGGTCTCCGGACCTCGCGGGGCCACCAGATGGGGGCACCCGGTCTCGGATCTGCGGAGACACCCCGACCCCAGACCCCAAAGGGACGCCCCAGTCCTTGGACCCGTGGGGTCACCCCGGCCCGCAGGGCGCCCGCCGTCTCCCCGCGCCGCCCGCACCTGGCACCCGCAGCCGCGCGGCAGGTTGCGCACCAGGATCTTCCTGCGGTTGCCCAGCGCCCGCCGCATCCGCTGTAGCCGCGCGCGCACTTCGTCCGCCGCCAGCGCGCGCGCCTCGGGACCCCCGGACCCCGCGGAGGACTCAGAGCCCGTGGAGCCCGCGCCCGCCGCCGCCATCTTTCCGGGCCGACTCGGGGCGGGGCGGGCGGGCGGGTGGGGCGGGGCCTCCCGCGGTCCTCGCGCGGTCCGCGACACCTGCGCAGCCCCGTACCGGCCGCCGGTGGGGATCAGTGGATACCTGGGTTCCCGGGGTCGCAGGCTGCAGCTGCCAGTGACCTCCGACCCAGATGGGAACTGGGGCGCGGATGCGCGCGGCACGCGAAGTTGCAGCACTCGCAACTGAAGTCGAGGTTTGGAGTTCAGGGGGCTCTAGGATGCGCGCCGGTCTGCACCCCTCGGCGGCGGAGCACGCGCGCACGCAGGAGACCGAGGCAGGCTGGCCGCGGGGGAACGCGAGCTCGGGACCCTGAACCCTGAACTCAGGGACTCTGAACTCTGGAGTCCGGGTTGGGTGATGGGAACGGATCAGATACTGGCCCGCTCTCACCTGCGTGCTTTGCAGAAACAAACTGAAGGACAGAAGAAGGAGAAGAAGGCGCTCATTTGCAAGCATATTTAACACCAAGGCAGAATCAGCTAGGAGAAAACGGTCCAAGGAAACAGGAGCTTGATGCGCGCTCGTGCTGACCACAGGCTCCTGATGCTTCCGGGAGCTCCACCACCCGACTTCTCACCCTTGGGCTGTGGCTCTTTCTCTACGCCCGTGGACGCTCGGAGGAGGTCTGGTGCACCCCAAGGCCCAGCGTTCTTTAGGATGCGGGGTGACCCCTCGTCTCCCTCCACTCGGAGAGCAAGGCTGCCGATGCTTCTAAGCTGTGCTCAGTGAGCCCGGGGCCACCTGTGTCCCCAGTTGGAGTACACGCGTGTGCAGCGTGTCATGGCCAGAGCCAGAGGGGGAAGCGCATGGATACGTGGTGGCGATCAGCACAAGGACACATTTGTCCTGCCCTGAAAAGGAAGCAAGTACTGCCACAAGTTGCGTGCGCTGGACGGAAAAGGCCACACACCTGTGAGAGGCGCAGAAGTAGATCCGCAGAGTACCCCAAGGTCAAGGCTGCTGAGAGTTGTGGAGCTGGGTAGCGGGATCAGATGTCCTTCTGCAGAGGCAAAAGTGCTTTGGAACTAAACAGAAGTAGTAGCTGCCAGGGTTGGCCAGAGAGCTCAACAGATTAAAGCACCTGCTTAGGCAGACACAGAGGCTGGTGGTTCGAGCTCCAGCCTGCCATGCTGGACCCACCCCTGGGGCCTGATCTACAGGTGGTGAGATCTTGTGGAACTGTACTAAACATACTTTTTAAAAAGTAGTTGCCAAATACTGTAAATGTACCCAAAAGTAGCCTCTGAATAGCTTGCTTTCAGCCGGCTAATTTCGTTGTATGAATTTTGCATATGAAAACTGCGGCCTTTGCAGTTCACAGTTGTGCTTTTTACCAGCACACATTGCAATGCATAACGAATGCATACGCTCCAGGAGTCGGCGTGTGCATGCGCAGCGCAGCCTAGTTCTTCCCTCCCCCATCCCTCAGTCTCCGGGCCATCTGCAGAAGATCTACCTCCTGCTTCCTATTATCTGGCCCTTATTTTGCTCTTATTTATTTGTACCTTGAGTTTCTCCTATAAGAGAAATCGTCTGATGTCGACGCCTGCATGACTTATTTCGCCCAGCCTCCTGGCCCCAGGCGCGTCCTCCGTCCCACAGATGGCTCACAACCCTCTTCCTTTATGGCCGTGGCCTACTCCACGGCATGCATGCCAAGTGCTTTCTTCATCCGTGGGTGGACACACAGGCTGCTTCCATGACAGAGCTCTTGCGTGCTGTGCTGCTATAAAAATAGGTGTGCGTAGAGATGATAACTCAGTGGACTAAGGGCCTGCTCAGGCAAGGGCAGGGGCTGGGGTTCAATTCCTGGCACCACATGCAGTGCTGGCCCCGTCCCCACCCCGGGTACACTGAGCTGGTGACCAAGTCCACGTGGTGGTGCATGCCTGTAATCCCAGCACTCAGGAAGCTGAAAAGAGGATCTCTTCGAGTCTGAGATGCACAGTGAGACCCTACACACACACACACACACACACACACAAGATGGATATGCACAAAGTACTATAACAGGATGTCTTCACTTCTTTCTGAAAGATACCCAGAAAGGGAGTAGCCAAGTGATTTAGAAAGTCTAATTTTGGTGTGTGTGTGTGTGTTTTGTATTTGGTACAGAGTCCATAGGGGCTACAGGGTCTCACTACATAGATCAGACGGGTAGTAATTGTTTTCAGCCTCCCGAGCGCCAGACTTATAGGCATGCACCACCATGCTCAGCCTCAATCGATCTCAGTGTGCCCTGCGGGCAGGGCTGGCACCACACATGGGGAGCGAGCCTGGCTGCTGCACTCTGCCTAGGCATGTGCTTTAGTCTGCTGAGCTATCTGGCTGGCCCTAGTTTTAGTCTTTCAGGAGCCTCCACCCTGGCTGCACTTGTTACATCCCGCCCACCACGCAGAAGGCCTCCCTGCCCCTGCCCCTTACCAGCACCTGTCGGCATTTGGTCTTTGATCGCCTGTTGGTGGCCTTTCTTTCTGGACTAAGAAACTCGGTATAGTTCTGATTTGCATTTCTCTAATGGCCAGTGATGTTGAATATTTAAAAAAAAATTTTTTTTGACTGTGTTTCTTGATTTTTACAATAGGTCTTCTCAGGCCTTTCAACGCCAAAATACTCGCGGGGACGCCATTATTATCTGTGGCCATGCAGTGTCTACCGAGAGAAAGACCCCAGCTTGCTGGCCTAATCTCCGGGTGAAGGCCGGCCTGTCGGTTGCAACCAGCCCTGGGTGTAATGTTTTCATAGAGAAAGAACTGGCAGCAGTGTGTTTCCCAGGAGCAAGCACACTTAAAGATTCTGCGTTAGCATTTCTGAGCTCTTTCCCCAGGTTCCCCCTCGGAAGCCTTTAGGTGAGTGTGTGTGTCTATGACACACTGCTGTCCCCCGAAGTTCCACGTTTGCCTTAGAATTTTATTCCTTTGAATACAGTCGTTGTGCACTTAAGCACTCACAAAACCCTATGCTGGAGAGCTGAGAGACTTTGAAAAGTGCACTTGAGGGACAAGAAGCAAGAACAGCTGCGGCGTGTGCACGCGCCCATGTTGTTTGTTAAGTTCTGAGCATGTGTGTATACCCAGAGGAGTGCCGTCTGCCTGACAGCGCTCATTAAACGTCTGCTGTGCACTAGACAGCTCGGGCGATGACACTGGGGATGCCAAGCTGGCACGGTCAGGTCTCTGCGTGGCAGGGGCTGCATCTCCCAGGGAGGCAAGGGTGCAATGATTCTAACTCACTGTGTCACTAAATGTGCAAACAACTCACACGCAGCCCCCGTCGTCTACTTCTGACTCTTAAGACACCGTCTTCACTTAAGCTCTTTGCAGACTACGTTTTTCATTTTGACTTCAGAATTAGCAGAGAGCGCTTCTGCACAGCTTCTGTGGTACCAAATGTTCATCCCTTAGAGATGACTTCAGTCTTTTGGAACTAATTAAATGTTACTTGGACCCACGTCTGGTCCACAAATCCGGTGCTGTTTAGAGATTGAATGACGTAGTCCAGGCAGGGACCGGATGAGTGCATTACCAAGGTGTGGCCCTAAGTCCATAAAGTGGCTCTGTGGGCTGTAGTCACTGCTCTGGGGACCCGGCCTGGTGGGATCTGTGTGCTGCAGCGGGAGGGGGATCTCCCACGCACCAAATGAGGATTGCAAGAGAAGTGGCGCTCAGGCACCAGGCAGCCTGTTCTGACAGGCTCGGTTGTGTCCCCTTCCACTGGGACGTGCTGGGACGGCACCACTGGCTTTGCGTACACGAAGGACTCCTTTCATGTGGATGTGCGCTGCTCTAGACGACACATCAACAAGCTTTTCTTGTTATTGTTGCTGCTCTGTGAAAAACTTGGAGAAATAGAGCTTGGGCATCTGGCTCACCTGTCCCCTCCTGCACACGGGCGGGGGGCAGGAGGATTGGTGTGAGTCTGAGACCAGCCTGGGCTTCGATGGCATGGTAACATGATGGGAAAGGGTGTATTAACAGGCTTTGGAGACTGTAAGAATTATTGGAATTATTTATTCATTTAACCAAATCCATGGACGCCTAATGTGTATCAGACGCAACACAATGCGCCATAGTTGACTTTTATGCAGAAGAATAGTTTTCCCTGGAGAAAGTAATTGGAATTCAGCCTTTGTAGATTTAGCCTGAGATTTACTTTCTGCAGAGCACTCTTAGTATTCTTAGTAGAGCAGGAGGGTGTGTGACTATAACTGAGAGAAAACCACCCTGAGAGCCTGGGTCTTGAGGGAGGAGTAGGAGTTTTCTAACTGAACTAGATGGTAATGGGGCACAGAGCAAGGCCCAAAGACATCACTGGACTGGTAGGACCACGGAAGGATGGACTGATGTTCATGAAAGCTGTGCTTTTTTAGGAGAGTAGCAGGAAGTGAGTGGGCAGGAGGAGCAGCTGTCCTTCCGGTTCCGTGGAGCTGATTCTGATTTCAGGGAATGCCTCGGTGTGGAAGGCTATCTTGGAAGGAACAGCGCAGGCTTGGGGGTGATCAGGGAGGCTTGTGAAGGTCAGGGCCCCCAAAGGGGAGAGTTGGCGCAGCAGGCCACGCCCCAGGCTGTCCAGGAACCTTGGGAAGAGAGACCCTCGGAGGGTGGGCATGGGCAGGCTGTGCCAGGCTCCCACTGTTTCTCTTTAATGTCATGTCACAGTGAACTCCGCGATCAGCCTGTAGGACAGAACACAGGAACACAGGACACAGGCTGGAGTGGGCCGGGCTGGCTGGCTGTCATCAGCAGGCGCCTGGGGACTCCAGCTGGGGGCGGCCTCACCACTGAGGTCATGCAGAGATGCGGAGAGAGACCTGTGGGAGACGTGGTAGGCACCCTGACTTTTTCCATGCACTCCTCCAGTGGTGGGAAAACTTGAACAGAAAGCTACCTTGGGGGTTCACATGGGGAATTTACGTAGATTCAATCCTCATGGCCCTCAGTGTCCTTTGCCCAAGTTCTGGGTGAGTTGGGTGGCCCGGTGATGTCAGCAGAACTGCTTGAGGGCTCCCTGCTCAATGACATAAAAAGTTCAGGCATGGCGGCACAGCTCTGTGATCCAAACCACTTGGGAGGCTGAGGCAGGAGGACTGCAAATTTGAGGAGTGCCTAGGAGAGGCCTGGGGTGTAGCTCGGTGGCGGTGTGCGTGGCCAGCTTGCGTAAGATCGGGCTTCTCAGCAACAGTGGGAGGCGGGGAGGGAGCGACTGTCCCCCTCGACAGTGGGCTTCAGATTCTTTTGGCATCTTGCTTCCTGAATTTGAACACTTTCTAAAAATACAGTTATTATTTTTTTTAATGGAAGAATAGTAGCTATAAACTTGTGGAAAAAGCTGTGGAATGGGCAACAGAGTGTTTGAGAGAAAGTCTGACCTGGCCAGTACAGGAAGGTAAATCTTTCTAACTTTACACTTTTGGGAAAAAGGGAAGAGTTTGCCTATAAGCCTGTGACATTTTCTGAAAAATTATGTTGTTGAAAATCTCCTAAAAGCGCGTCTCCTAAGCGGCTGGCGTTCCCCAGGCTGCGCTGACACCCGGCTGTGGCGATGGTCGTAGCGACGCAGCGACTAAGCGCCACAGGGTAGCTTCCCGCCTCATGAGGCCACCATAGGTGCTAGACCTTCCCAGGCCTGTGTCTGCAACCTTGCCTCCTTCCTTGACAAGGCTTGCCCCCCCACCCCGGCAGCTCACAGACCCCTGGCTCATTCCCACCCCCAGTGCACAGAGCCCCCACACTGCAATAAAGAAATCCCCCGCGATTCCCTGGCTCAGTGCCTTTGCCCTGGCACTGTGTGTATTTGGCACACAGGGCGACGTCCACCGTGTCGTGAGCCAGCGGGGTAAGCAGCACACCCCTCTCCTGGAAGGTCGGTCGTTTCTGTGAGAACCTTCTCTTCTGGCTGCGTGGATGTAGACAACACATTACTGCTGACTCTAGGGCAGCAGGGTTCCGCCACCCTCTGCAGCCCCGGCCCCTGCTTATTACCCACAATGTTCCTGGGCAGGCTCCCGTCTCTCTGCCCTGGGCTCCTGGCTGGACTCCTTTTCTTTCTGCTTCAGGTACTTGTGCTTGATCTGGGAGCTGCTGCAGATCCCAATGGGGTACTGTCCTTCCTCGCACCCTGCAAAGCCCCCAGGCCATCCTGAGCACACGGGTTCCTGCACTGCGGGGCTGCTCCTGCTGACACAGAATTCCCCCAGGGCCAACTTCCCAGCTGGGCTCTGCCGCCCCGTCCTCCCGCTCCTGTGTGCCCGCCTGGGTGTGGGGCCTCCTGAGGGGCAGTACCCTACCGCCTCTTCCACAGGGAATGACCCAGAACCCCTGTGAGCATCTTACTGTGGCTTAGTGCTTGTCATGCAGAAGACGCCAACTGACACAGATGGTAAGGAATAGTCCAAGAAAAAGGCAGTGAAGCGGGGTTGAAGCCTGCTCACATGGAGCCGGACCCAAGTTGGGGGACAGCCCTGGCTCACCTGCCACGCACTTGCTCACAGATGGGGCCCTGGGTACCACTGGTGGACAAGAACAATTTGGCGAGCACAGATACTGGGCATTTGGGGAGGACAGGGAGCATCGTGTCACCAGAAGGGCGTGGCTGCTGCCTCTGTACTCTCCTGATGCCCTACAGTGGGGTGAGAAATAGAATAAGGGCACAATAAAGGCTCAGGGTGAAGGGCAGAGCCTGTTTAGCCCAGGGCACGAACTTAGCGGCAAGGACACAGTCACCAAGTCCCTGGGGCCCTGGCCGACTCACTGTAAGGACCCCCAGGTCTCTGTAGAGAGTGCAGTTCTCACTGGAGCAAGGGTAGGTCTAGAGCCACCACTGCAGAAGGACAGTCAGGATCAGAAAGGAGATAGGACAGAAATGGGTCTGAAGACCAGCAGAGGGTTGTGTCCCCCAGGGACAGAGGACACAGCCCCTCCAGGGCCATCGGAATGTCTGTGCCGTGAAGACATCTCATGGTGGCTGTGTGTAAATCAAGGGCTGAAGCTGTCGCAGAGATGGGGTCACTAATTGCACTAGAGAGGACCAGCCCCTGTGATGCTAGAAGCCAGGAGGCGGAGCCACCGGTCACAGGGAGTCCTGTCGGCCCTGGCTCACAAGATGCTGCGGGAATGGTGAGTCCAACTGCATCCCTGGGAGGAGCCCACAGGCCGGCACTGGGGGCCACACGCTAACTACCCGCACTGATCAGAATGCGGTGGGATGGCAGAGGAGAGCGAAAGGTCACAGGTTGTGGGGGTTCCTACATCCGAGGCAATGGGCAGAGGCGGAGGCAGCAGGGGCCCATGAGATGGCCGCGTGGGGCGAGGAGAACCTCTCCAGGGCGCTCCAAGGACACAGCCTGAGGAATGCTGTGGGTGCCCAAGACTCCAGGGTTTGACTGTCCTGTTAGGATGAGGACGCCACCCTGTACACAGCTGCCCAAGTGCAGCTCAGAGTGGGGCCTGGGCCCAGGAACCCCGCTGGTGCTCACCACACCCAACGCAATGACAAACAGGCAGGTCACTCCCGGCAGGGAGAAGAGGGGGCGCCCACTGGTCCTCAGTGCGTGGACCAGGAAGCGTCAGTACTGGATGTCCTACGCGCATTTTCAGATGAGATGTACATGTGCATCAGGGGCCTGGAGTACGGCGGCCGGCCCTAGACTGTGGGTGTGCTTCCTCCAATTAGTTAAAGGTCTGGGTAGAAGGAAGAGCCAACCTCCCCCTCAGCCGGCGCTCTGCCAGGAGGCTTCCTTAGGACATCCTCTGCACCGGCTGCTCCTCCTGGCTCTCCAGCCGCTCCCCTTGCACTGGTGCTGGAATGCCTCCTCCCTCTCCAGAGCCTGGGCTCGCTGGGCGTCATAATTATCGGAGCCACCGGCGAAACGTGTAAGGAGGACACTCCCCATGTTCCCTGAGGTTCTCTTTCGCCGGAGGACCCCAGCTGCACAGCCACCAGTAACCATTGGATGCCCACATGGGAGAGAGTCCCTGTCCTCTCTTGGTGGCTATCACTGGCCCGATGTCCACAGAGCCCACAAGGGACCCGGAGCCTGACCAGCTCACGGTCCGCAGCCGTGGGGCAGCGGGTTGTGATGTTCCACAGCCGTTCACTTGATTTTTCTTTCTTTTTCTATTCCGACCCAATGGAGAGATCAGAAACGGCTCCCAGAGACGTGGACTTGGTGGCAAACTGGGCTGGTTTAGCTGTCACCCTCTGCTGCATCAGAGTCCATGCCACCCCTGGTCCCCTGGGTCAGAGAGGCGACATGGGCTGGGCAGGACCAGTAAGCAGTGCCTTGGATGCTGGGGGCCCTGGGTGGGTGATGAGCCCCAGAAGTGGGGAGTTAAGCAAGAACAGAATCAGGCCCCTCTCCCCTCCCGCTCTGGTCCTGCTTGGGGAACTCAGGGCCTCAGCTTCTGCGAAGTCAGAGACGAGCGGCTGCGTCTTGTGTCCGTTACACAAGGGAAGTGCAGCCGTGGGGGACATCGTCAGACCCAGGGATGGCCCCATCCGCCCTTAACACGCCCCCACGTGTTCCAGGGTGCGGACCTCTGCAGGCCCCGCGCGCAGTGCCGGCCGCCCTTGCACTGGACCCCGCAGTAGATGTGAGGACAGAGGCTTGGATCTTATACTGCCACCCCGCTGCCAACCACGCACCCAAGACCATTCGTGGCGACCCAGCCGGTTGCTGTGATGGTTCCAGACCCAGCGCCGTGGGCAGGTGCCGGCACGGGGCCTCGTGTGGGTGGGGACTCGCTGGCCCTTCTGCTTTTGAACACCCGCTTACAAGGCAGCCGCCGATGAGGACAAGAGGCCGTGTGGTGCGGCTGAGCTCCCCCGGGGTGCCGGCCTCGACCCCAGCTGTGTTGCCACCTTTTCTGCTCAGAGCACCTCAGCCATTGTCCCTCTCCTGGGGCGTACAGAATGCACAGCTCTCAGGCCTGGTGTCACCACCACAGGGCACCCAGGGCACTCCGTGGACAGGCAGAGCACAGGAGCGGGCTCTGGACCATGGAGCCCACCAGCCCTTGGCTTCCCTGAGCGGCCAACGTAGTTTCCTGTGGGCGGAGACCCCTGAAAGTAGCTCAGAGCTGGGGCTCCTCTGCTGGCAGGCACTGAGCTACCAGGTGGAAGGTGGTGTGGCTATGGGGACCAAGGGCAGAGCGGCTGTGGCCACCTCACCAGAAGGCATCTGCTTCCACTCCTCACAACCCTGAGCTCAAGGCGGAGAGTCTGCCCCGGGCACCGCAAAGGTCTCATAATTATCAGTGGTGGCTGCTGCTTTAGTGTTCAGGGCGCCTTGTTCCACTGACCTGTGGGCGAGAAACCACCGCTAAGCTAAGGCGATGGCCGCAGGGCACCAGGGAAAAGCAGAGTCGTGATTCTCCTGACACCTGCGTGGGTGTCTCTCGGTGCCCCACTGTTCAATTACAGCCCTGTGGAGACATGGGGGTGGGCACGGTGGAATGAGAAGAGTGATTATCAAGGAAAAAGGCCCCTGAGGGAGAAAGGTGTGGGTCACACCATCAGAGAGGTCACCAGGAATGGCCGAGGTGGCCATGAAGGCCAGGAGCACAGTGAGGACCCCGGAGAAGGGGAAGGTGACTACCTCAGGCAGCCACAGCTCCTCAGGACAGAGTCTGTCCTGCTGACCTCCCTCTTTAGAATTTTCTCTGGGGAGCAGAGGCTCCCAGGACACAAGGGGCAGCTGCTTCTTGGATGCGTGTGGGGAAATAGATCTGTGTGACCTGAAGGTGAACCCCAGGGGCCATGTGGCCAACGCTCGGGTCCCTCCCAAAGAACCTGCGTGAGAGGCAGCATCGCCTGGCCGTGGCCAGCTACCGCTCTTCTGCCCATGTCACAGTGAGGGTCCCAGAGCCCGTCACTCTGATCGGGCGCTGTCCTGCGCAGAGTCTCCACGCATCTCATCTGTTCTCGGTGCCTTGCTCCTCGGGGAACCTGACCTGAAAGAGGCCACTTAGAAACTTTTGATCTGAAGAGTTCTCAATACACTGAAGTATGAGTTCTGCCCTATTCTTCTGCCGCCTTTGGCAGGCCCCTGCCATCTTGGTCAGCCTCCCATGCCAACCCTGTATCCCGCAGTGCCTGGCACATGTGCCGCAGACTGAATCTACACTGCAGTCTGGCTTTGCAGCAAACTTTTAAAGCTCGTATCGAGTTGCTCGGTGCCGAGCGGAGTCCTAGTGCTGAGTGGTAATGGGTGCCAGGTCTTGAACAATGCCGGCCTTGGGAGCCAAGCTAGCAGGTGCTGGACGTCGGCAGTGCATAAATTATCTCGCGTCACTTGGCAGGCAGGTTTTAACAATACATTCAACTTCTCATCACAGACTCTGCCTTTACATGTTCCATCTGAGCCAACTCAGGTGTGGGGTTTCCAGCTAGCTCTCTTTGCTGTCCCAGACGTATCGCCGGATCTGCACTCCTGGGATGCTCAGAGAGCGTCTGGGTCTCTCGCACTTCGGTGGCCCACTCAGCAGGGTGTTCCGCCGCCGCCCTGCTTTCCTGTAATTTTGCTGTGTCCCTCGCATCTTGCCAGCTCCTCCACTGCGTTTTTGCTCACATTATTCCATTACTTCTGCTTTTTCACTCAGCTGCCCATTTACGGGCCGCACTTTGGTTTTTATTCATCCAGTACGAGAAAACCAAGCTTCGAAGCTGGACTGTGCCAGAATACTTTTCATATGAGCACAGACCTTTCTCCTAATAGACTTTTCAGCTGGTGACTTTATTTCTAACAGAAAAAGATCCCCAGATAGGGCCTAACAAAGAAAGCGTCAGTAATGGGGGTGAGACCCAACTCCTGGGGTCCTGCTGCAAGTTTCCCGGGTTGCCCATAGGGACGGAATCCTTGGGCTCCAGGGAACGCTGGCTGTCACTGTAAATACTGCACTTGCCCCCTCACGAAGCTCTGCTCGGGATGGAAGCGCCCACAGCCTCGGCACAGCTCCAATTGCTTCAGACCATCACCAGGCGGCCCGCAGGCCTGGCAGGGTTCAGGAAGTCAGCTTTTCTGTGTTCTGTAGCCTCTGGGGAGAGGTGCAGATAAACAGCCCAGGGAGGATAGACAGACCCCTGGGAACAATCCAGCAAACTCACTCCAGGGACTAGCAGTGGACACAGGAGTGGCTTCTTGGGATAGACAGATCCCTCTGTTGTCTTTCAAATTGACTTTTATAAATTTGACATAAAAGTTTAAAACTTGCTCATTGGTATTTTGGCATGGTGAATGAACACAATTCCTAAGTCCCCCATCCCAAGGTGCTTGATTTCCTGGACGATAAAGTTTTATGCCAACGACCGCTTTCTGAGCATGCCGAAGCACCATCCGCCCATTCATTCCAGGTTCATTAAGCTCGAGCTGTCATCTCGCAGATCTTCATAGCTTCTCCCTCTTGAAAATTGCCACAAACTCAATATTTTCCAACCACTGCGGTCACTTTGGGGATGCTCTGCAGAAAGTGGGTGCTGACCTGGGTCCTCTCTGTTGGCCTTCTGTGTGCTGGGCCTCTGAAGGCCAGGGGTCGCTGGTTGCTGTGACAGCCTCAGCCCATGGGACTCCTCGCTCCCTTCCCCCGAGCAAGTTGGTCCCTTCTTGGGCTGGCTCGGCAGGCTGTGCGTCAGGCACCAAGATGTTAGTGTGCAGCCTGAGTCCTCTCCAAACACCACCTCGGAGTAAGATATTCTGGCTCTGGTTCCCAGCTTCCTTCCAGGAAAGGTCGTGTTATGGTTTATGTCTAGTTGTCCCCCCAAAGCCTCATGTAGTCACTGGGCAGGGACTTCTAGAGTTTGAGACTTGATCCATGATTCCTGGGATTATGGGTTTTAGTACTGATGGGATTATGGGTCAAAGTACTTCTGGGATTATGGGTGTAGCCTAAGGCAGGGGCTAAGGCAAAGAGCCTGAATGTAATATAAAGAGAGACAGAGAGACAGACTAGAGCTGTTGCTCTCTACTGCCCTGTTTGGTTGGCTACTTCTGCCACCATTTTGTTGCTGTTCCGCTGCCATGAACTGGATGCTCTTTGCTCTGTTCCACTCAGCCTTGGGCCAGCTGAATATGGACTGAAAACTCCACAAACCGTGAGCTAAATAAACCTTTCCTTCCTTCATCTTGAGTGTCTGGTATTTGTCCCAGCAACTCGTAAAAAGTAACTAAGACAGGTCGCTTCCAGGGAAGCAGTTGGCCACAGACACGAGTCCCCTGTAAGGTGACCTGGGCTGGCTCTGTGGCGATGGGGCAGGTCTCCCATCCTTGGAGGGCCTGGAGGATGCTGCCAGCCTCGCCATGCCCTACTCTGCTTGCACAAGGCCCTGCTCACAGAGCCGTGCTCATCCTGGGAAGGGACCTGAGGCTTGTCCCAGAAGCACCTGAGGAGGTCCCCTGCACAGTGGCTCTTGGCTACGAGCTCCGCTCCCTGTTGTCCAGGCTCAAGTTCTTCCCTCCACTATGCTCTGGTCACCTGTCTCCCAGATGGGGTAGGGGACACGCAGGTAGTATTTCATTAATCTCCAAATGGACCAGGGCAAAGCCCGAAGGAAAAAGCAGGCTGGGCATGTGGTCCCAGGCCAAAATAAAGTGTTCCAACTGTTTAAAGTTTGCTGTGGGGCCAAAATAAATCAGGACAGAAGAGGGTGTGGGGTTAGGGAGAAGTGATAGCTCAGCCTAGGGCGACGTAGTGGGCAGAAGGCCATAGTTCCCCACCGTTGGGCAGAGGCAGGAGGGTTCCTGCAGCCAGGACAGCTGGGCTCAGGAGTGCGGCGTCAGGTGAGCAGCAGGGATGTGAGAGGCCGCGGGGCGAGGGAGGTGATTTCCTCTGGGAGACCTGACTGCTTCGGCGCTGGCAAAAAAGGAGGCCGCGGAGCATGAGCCTGAGCCATGGTTTCTAGCAGGAATTTCTCATCTTCAAAGTAAAACAAACCCCACAAGCTGTGTTAACATTCCCAGCCGAGGTGCGGTGGTCAGGGAACCACTGGAAGCAGGGTGTGCGGAGGAAGAGGCGGAGGAGGAGGCAGGGCGGGGCGGGACCTCTGGATGCCGGGTGGTGCCGAGGTGTGCAGCTGGGCAGGCAAGTATGCTGGGGCCCTGAAATGCAGAAAGTCAGCTGCACCCTGAGGCAGGGAGTGGTAGTCACGCCTGTCGTCCCAGCACTTGGGAGGCTGAAGCAGGAGGGTCGCCCGTCAGTTTGAGGCCACCTAGGATAGATGACAAGATCCTGTCTCAAGAAAAAATGCCCTGCTCCCTGAGTAGGGGGCAGAAAAGCCTGCAACTGTCCCTCATGCAGCACAGCCCCCTCCCTGCAGACCAGACCTGGCCTGCACCAGCTCCGGGGCACCATGGACCCAGCATGGCTCTGTCCCCTCCCTCACTGCGCCAGCCTCCTCCCCACCATCCAAAGAGGGAAGTCTGGACTTCTACACACTATAAATTATCCAATTTGGGATGATTTTTTAAAAAACAAACTTCCTGTGTTTATATGTTAAAAAAAATGTGTTTCTACACCCCCATATCAGACTTACTTCTGTTTCAGCTGTGTGGTTCTCCAAATTTGGTTGGGAGACAGCCATAGCTAGTAACTCAGCTCCGGATCATTGCTTTCATCTCATTCCTTGACTCCTTTCCTCCTTTCCCCTCCCTAACTACCTAGCACTGCGCCCAGAATAGTCAGTGTTTATTCAGAGTCAGGCATGGTGGTGCCACCGGTGACCCTGGCACCTGGGAGGCTGAGGCAGGAGGAGCCACCGGCTCCCAGCCAGCCTGGGCTTCATCATGAGACCCTGTCTCAAAAAGAGGGGGTTCGTTCACTGTGGAACGAAAATACAGAAGGAGGGAGGGAGGCCGGAAGAAACAAAAGAGGAGCACCCGGGTGGCAAACGACGTCGAAAGTCTCCTTCCCATCCTTCCCAGAGCCCTGGCACAAGGCTCCAGGGCATGCAGGCTGGGATGCTTGGACCCCGCATGTCCCACTCACTTCCCACTCTGGACTTCTCCCACGGGAGCACCCGACCTGGAGGAGGCTGGAAGAGTGAGCTTAGTGAGGCCTCTCCAGAGCCCCAGGAAGACGCGGCTCCCACACCAGACCAAGGCGGCGCAGTCATAGCATTCCTTTCCGAGTGGCTCCCTCACTGGTACGGACAGCAGCCTCCCCCCGGGTCAGTGCTGCTCAAGGTGGGGTGCTGGGGCTCTCAGTGTCTCCACCCAGTGTGCTCTGTCTCGGAGTCACTCTCCTCGGCCTTGGGGCTGGTTGGGGGTGACATGGTGGAGCCCATGACAGAAGGAGTGAGAGACCCTGTGCACACCCTCGGTCGCTGGCCTGGGATGGAGGTGCCGCCAGGGACCCAGAGGTGCGGACAGCACATCGTCACAGGGTCTGTGACTGGGCTGTCCTCTGGTCCCGGCTGTGAGCCCTTCTGCCTTGCTGCTTGTGGAGCCTGGGGCAGCGGCCTGGCTGAGTGTTCAAGATGCCCTTGACCTCTGCTGCCCTTCACCTCCATGCTGCGCAGACCCGCAGCTGGCCCTGGCTGTGCAATGGACCTGGGGCTGCGTGGCGAGTGCTTTTCTGGCTTTGGGCAAGCCAGCCCCACAGAGTTCCAGGAATTCGAACTTGTCTGGTCTGAGGAAGCAAGGAAGCTGGACGCACGCTGTCCACGCCTGGCACGTGGCACTCCACTCAGTTATTTGCTGACGTAACACGGGGGCAGTGATGACAAGATCTGATTATTTGGGGCCACAATGCCCAGTACCAGTCTGATATTTTATTCTGGCTTAGACCCCAAATCCACCATCAAGTAGAAGGCAGCTGCATACTTGTTACCTTTGGATCCAGCTCTCTGTGGCAGGGAGTCCAAAAGAACAGTGACTTATAAAGGACTGGGGTTCGTTTCTGCTCACACAAGTTCCTTGGACGACAACTCGGCAAGGGCAGGCTCTTGCTGTTGTCAGGCTCCTTGTTACCGCCACAAGTGCCTTCCGCATTTTAGAGTCCAGAAGGGCTGCGGCAGTCCAGCCACCAGGTGAGACAGCCGCCTGCAGGGGTTACACAGCGAGTTCCAGGCCGGTCTGCACTACGTGGCCAGACCCTGCCTCAAAACGGCAAAAACTAACTAATAAATAAAGTGAAACCCCAGCTGTGTCCCTTCTGGGAACCTCACTCGGACCAAGTCCCGTGGCAGCGGGAGTTTTCACTTCCAGTGAGCTCAGGGTATGGAGAAACCCAGGGCAGGGCCCGCGGCTGAAGTCTCTGGCGGATCCGCCGCAGCTAAAGCAGCTATAATTAGACTCCAGGTCGCTGCCTGGGAGAAAAATCAGCCTTCACCGCGAACCCACCCCACTTAGCTGGCGCCCGAAGCCTGTGTCGCTGTCTCACTCGGGCAGCCTAGGTTGTTTTGCTTTAAAATTCTTTCCACTTAGCCGGGAGCCGAGTGCTGTATGAGGCACTGTACTTAACAGGCGCTGCACCTGCCAGGCGGGCCTCCCCGCAAGCTCATTTCAATTTTTAATCCCTGCGGAAGAGGCGCCCGGAGGGGAGAAATCTACGGCCGCCCACGCTGGGCGGAAGCGGTGCCAGAAAAACGGGTGTCCCCGTCCCACTTGTAGAAATCTGTTCTGGACCCCTTCTCCTCAGCAGCGAGGGCTCTGGAGGTCTCTATGGGTGAGATGTGTTCCCTGGGCAATGGTCACAAACCCAACACCCACTCCCCCTACAAGTGAGGTTTCCCACCCCTGCGACGCTTGTTACACTGAAGCAAGAATTTGGTTTGGAAAATAACGCATTACAGGAAGGAACCCGCGCCTGCTGGGAGGGTGCCCTGGAAACACACCTCTACCAGCCTGAGCGCCAAGTGTTCTGGATATGCCCTAAATATCCAGTGCATGCTGGTCAGGCCACATCTGGCACCTGCTCTCGGGTGACAGCTGGGTTCCCTGGGTGCAGGGGCAACAGGGTAAAGGCAGTTCTGAGTCCAGGAAGCTGGGGCCCCTGTCAGCCATGCTCCTGAGGTGCATGACACCCGGATACCCCTCAGGTTTGTTCATCTCCACCTGGCTGATCCCCTGGTTTTAGTGAGAATTAATTCTGTGCTTCTCGGCAACGTACTTGGGCCAGTGTCGGGCACGGCTGCGCTGGTCACCTCGGTTGTCACCTACTGTGGGTCAGCGTTATCCTCTTCTCTCCTGGGCTTGACCCATGACAGGGCCTGCAGCAAATGGACCCCAGGAACAGGGCAGACCAGAAGCGCAGGAGAAAAAGCTTCTGAGGCCAAGCGTGGTGGCACAGCCTGTAATCCCAGCACTGGGGAGGCTGAGGCAGGAGGATCACTATGAGTTTGAGACCAGCCTGAGCTGTTCAGTGAGACCCTGTCTCAAAAAGATTAAAAGAGAGAGAGAGAGAGAGAGAGAGAGAGAGAGAGAGAGAGAGAGAGATTCTTAATTGTTTATTTATGGCGATTTCCTTTTCCAGATTTATTCTGAGGGTGTGTTTTCAATCTTGATCATTCCACGATAACAAATTGGGTTTTGTTCTGTTTTAAGTTGTCTGCAGGGATCTGTTTTCTTTCTGGATGATGAAGCCCTGGGAGGAGAGACAATGTGACAAGGAGAGTGGCTTTGTCATTCGTGGTCCACGGGACAGGGCTGGGTCAGGCAGGCGGGTCTGGGGAGGGCCGGAGGGGGGAACTTGACCCCCTGCCATCTTGCTCAGAGTGACGCAGGATGCCTCGCTTGAGTATGTCGTTGTTGGCCTGGGCTTGAAGGTGGCCTCCTCCTACGTGTGGCCTTGGGGGATCGAGGGGAGGAAACCGTGCCCTGGGCTGCAGGCCTGGTCACTGGGGGTGGCAGCGTTGTGGGTCAGGGGCGACTGGTCTGCCCGTCGCAAGATTCTTGCACTTGATGAAAATATGTAATACAACCATTGTTAAAATAAATAAATACATTTATTTATTTATTGTTGAATTAAAAAATAAAAGATTCTTGCCGTCTCCAGGAGTCAGCCAACCTAGGAAGGGATAGTCCTGTCCCAGGTCACCACAAAACATAGAAAATAAAAACATGAGCAACGCAGTTTTTTGCTTATGCTGCAGTTCCAGACACAAATCGCCTACGATGCTGTCCTGTCTGTGTGCAACTACCCCTCACCATTGCCCTCTTCCACAAGGGTTGTTCATTGGGGACCTTACGAGAGCAGCACTTGACCTTTGGGACAGTGCTTCGTCCGCAGTGCTGGGTGCCTGGGAATGGCAAGGCCTGGTGAACTCACCCAGCCCTCTAGAGAGAAAGCTGAGCATCGACACTCCACCAGGAATGCTCTGTCTCAGCCACCATCATGAATCTTTGGCCCAAAGTGCTCAAACCATGCATTCAGACACACGAACGCTGTGATCCAGCGTTTCTGCTTCTTGCTGTCCGCCCTAGCAGTTTCCAAAGCCTCGGGTGTGGTAGAAGAGCCTTAAATTAGCAATGGATTCTGAGAATAAGAGCCTGAGCCTCAAGGTGAGGCGAGCCCGTGACACCGTTTCCTGAGACTTTCAGACTCTGGTTTAAATTTAGCAGCTCGGGAGGCTTCTGCAGCCTCCCAGGACGCGCTCTGCAGAGCCGTCACGCCAGCGGTTTCTCAGCTTTGAAGCATATGCTCTTTTCTAAAGTAAGATGTTTGAGTTGTTGGAAACTTTAGAAATGTGACCTGATTTTGTCACTTAAAAACATCCGGAACTTTTCAAGTGACCTTCCTCCTATGTCACTCATACTCTACCCCATGGCTGGGAGAAGAAGCCGCACTGGAGTCGCCATGCCCGACCTTCTGGATGTCGCAGTGACCAGCGAGATACTGGGCTGGGCAGGCCACATGCCAGAGCTCCACGAGGACCACATAAATTGCCGAAAGCAGCCTTTGATGTTGCTTCTACTTCGATTTGTGTTCTTTTCTTTAGGTGAGGAACTGCAGTCCTCTCCAGTGAGATGGCCCCTGTGGTGAGAGGTCCTTGGCCACAGGCAGCTCTGAGTGCTGACACCACAAGAGAGAACTACCTGGAGGGGCACTGCCCCTGCCTCCCCATGAGGGCCTCGGCTGTCCGAGGACGTGGGAGGCCGGGAGCCTGGCACGGCCTCCCAGTCCCCGCCCAGGAGTTGGAGGTGGGGAAAGCACAGCAGGCCGACAGCGCCGCTCTGCTTGGAGGTGGCCAGGCCCCATGTTGCACATCTGGGTCACTCTGGAGCTTGCTTGGTGGGCGGGGCTTCTGTGCTGATCCTCCAAGGCCTTTGCACTAATGGAGGTCTTGGTCCTGAGAAGCAAATGCTGGATTGATTCAGGTGAAGCAGGCAAACAAAAAAAGAAGGAACGTCGCAGACCTCTGGGCCCAGGAGCACGGTGCCGGTCACCCCTGGGTGGGAATTCCTGTCTGTCAGCGTCTGCTCCTCGTGTTGCGTGGTGCTGTCCCCTTTGGCTCTGGGGGCGCCCCTCTCCCCCCTCTCTCTGCTCCATGGTCCACATCTATACCTCTTCCACTCCAGAGGGGACTGCCCTAGGTGTCACTTGACCCTGTGGAACCTGGGTCTTATGTCCGCTGTGGGCCGCTGGGCAGAGCCCAGCGTGAGGTTCCACACATGCCATCCTGGGAGTCACCTTGGTGGCCTAGGGCCAGGATGGGATGCGGGGACAGGTCCGGGGCAAGTTGGCTGGGAGCCCCACCACATGTGCAAAATAGCATTAGAAAAAAACTTCTATTTGACTGAGGAAGTAACAGTTACTGCTAAAAATTTTAGAAGATGAAGAAATGTAGAGGAAAATGTCCGCGTGGCTCCCACCCACAGCGCTGCAGCGCCTGCTGTTGACGTTCACAGCCGTCCCACTCCTGCCTCTGCCCACGCAGGGCTCGGTATTTTTAACTCTGACACTAAACATACAATTTTTATTCTGTTCACAACTTGCACGTCATACATTTCCCTAAGGAAGTGCATCGTCTTTAAAAACAACTTTGAGTGCCTGTGAGGCATCCCGCTGCAAGAAGACGTCTTCACTGAACTCTCTGGCACTTTCTTATTTCTGGTGTTTTTACTTTTCAAAACAAGATGTAGGGTTGTAGGCATCTTATAAGTAAACCTAGACATCAGGGGGCAGGGTGGGAAGTGTTGGGGACATGTGTCACCTCCAGGCAGTGAGTGAGAGCTTCATGAACACAGGCGCAAGCTGCCCCTCAGCCAGAGAGACAGGAACCATTGCAGCCCCGTCCTCTTCCTCGTCCACTGGCCCCGGGTTCCTGGGTGACTGTCACTTCCTCTGAGTGCTTCTGCTTCCTCCTGAGGGAAACCCCTTTTCTCTCATGCCCACGGGAAACGCTGTCCTGCTCCTGGCCACCTCGAGGTGCTGCCGTTGCTCTCGTAAGCTCTAAAGGGCCCGGGCTCTGTTTCTCATTCACATACATGAGGTCTAACCCAGCAGGTGGTGCATGGATAGGTGTAGGAATCTGATAAATACGCAAGTGAGGTAACAAAATGATCAGTGGGCAGATAAATAAGAATGACTTGATTGGCCCACATTCCAGCTAAACACACACATTGTTTCCTTTTTCAGCCTGTGGAGAAAATCTGATGGAGTCATCCAGTTGTATTCATTTGCATATGGGACGATACCTATCTGTCGCCTGTCATGGGCCAGGCACTCGGTCATCACAGAGCGGTTGTGCTGCTTCCGTGACTCTCAAGTGGTGCCTGAATTTCTAGGGCCCAGGTGCCTGGACATTGGCTCTGGTCTCTGTGTTCGAGTCCTCCAGGCACCAGAACTGTGTATATGATCGAAGGAAGGATTCCATCAGCTCAGCCATCGGACTGTGGGGCCTATAGGGAGGGACAGCGAGTGGGAGACCCTGGGCACAAGCACAGCCACAGAGCAGTGCCAGCCCCGAGACTGGAGTGCTCAAGACCTGGGAAGAGTCGATGTCTCAGGTCAAGTCTGGGGGAAAAGTCAGAACCTGGCTTGACGTCTGTCGGCAGGAAGGAGTCTTCCTCTGGTGAGGGTTCTGTGCTGGTCCTGGACTCCTACCTAGCTGGGGAGCCGTACCTGCTTGTCCAGCCGACCGGTGAATGTAGATCTCACCCAGAAACACATGCAGAAACACCCAGAACACTGCTGGGCCGACTGAGATGAACCACTGAAGCTTCTGACACCCCTCACATCAGCAGGGAAACAGCTCACTCGGCGTGGTAGTCAGGGCTTGCAAGGGAGTGGACCTAATGCAGGCTGCATCAGTTACAGGATGATTTTCAAATATTTCCCCAGAGTCAAGTGCAGTCTCAGAGAACCCAGCTGGGGGCCTGGACCCCAGGGCAGTGTCCTGCAGGACTCCAGCAGAGGCCAGGGGGCCCATAGTAATGGCCTCTACGGTAGTCCAGAAGAGGCCCGGGGTCCCACAGCAATGGCCCCTGCAGGAGTCCAGCAGAGGCCTGGAGCCTGTAGCCAGAGGCCTGGAGCCCACAGCAGTGGCCCCTGCAGGAGTCCAGCAGAGGCCAGGGGGCCCATAACAATGGCCTCTGCGGGAGTCCAGAAGAGGCCTGGAGCCCATAGCAGTGGCCCCTGAAGGAGTCCAGCAGAGGCCTGGAGCCCACAGCAGCGGCCCCAGCAGGAGTCCAGCAGAGGCCTGGAGCCCGCAGCAGTGGCCCCTGAAGGAGTCCAGCAGAGGCCTGGAGCCCACAGCAGCGGCCCCAGCAGGAGTCCAGCAGAGGCCTGGAGCCCGCAGCAGTGGCCCCGGCAGGAGTCCAGCAGAGGCCCAGAGCCCGCAGCAGTGGCTCTTGCAGGCCTGTTTCATGGATCTGCACCAGGAAGGCCAGAGGTCAGCCATGGAAGCTACAGAACCCGCGCCAGGGGGAGGAAGGACCTGTGTCAGGAGGCTGAGGGATCTGCACAGAGCCAGGAAGCGATGCTAAAGGTCTAAGGAACAAAGTCTAGGGCGGTGGAACACAGCACTTCCGAACTGGGATGATGAGGAGGTTTTAGAAGAACTGGTGATGGTGGCATGACTTGGAGATGCTCTCGGTCCACTGAATTGTCGCTTAAAAAGGGTTACAAGAACACAGTTGAGTGAACATCCAGGCATTGCTGGCATGGGTATACATTCAGGAAAATGCATTTGTTGTTATGTAACCATCACAGAGTTTCTTACACAAACTAGCCTGGCACGCTGTTGCATATACTCAGACTGTCAATATGTGGTCCACCGCTGGGCATACTTTACAGAAATAGAAGTATTTCTAGCAAACTCAAGCGCTCGCGCAGACCTGGACCTAGTCCTCCATTGCCAAGGCTCGGCATTTTAAGCCTACCTGCAGGGCGCGCGTGGGACGGCGAGCTCACTTTCCCAGCCACTGAGCCAGCACACCGACACCCACATCTTGGAGGAGCTGTCAGAGGTCCCAGCCGTGGCTAGCAGCTCCCGGGCAGGGTGGCATGGTGGGATGGCCTGGAGGGGACAGCTGCTCACCCGTGACAACCAGGAAGCAGAGAGAAGCAGGGAGCCTGGGCCAGAGGTCCCCTGCCAAGGCCCAGGTGGCCTGGACCTCCTCCACCAGCCCTGCCTCGCAGGAGCACGTGGGGCTATGAAGGCCCTCACACAGGAGCCCCAGGGGAGCGTGGCGCCCGCAATCGCTCACCTTCCTAGCAGGGGAGGCTTTGGGGGACATTGGAGAGGTGAACCGTGCTGTGAGGAAGGCAGGGCAACCCTGCAGCCCAGCATGGGTGGCCCCGAGGCAGGCTCTGTCCTCCTGTCTCCTCCCGGATGGCCGGCTTTCCACGTATCCTCCACAGTCCTTCTCAGTCTAACCAGGCTCCTTGCCCTTCCTTGCAGGTGAGAAAGGACCATCTAGAGATGGAAATTTTTTTTTTTTTTTTTTTTTTTTTTTTTTTTTTTTTTTTTTTTTTTTTTTTTTTTTTTTTTTTTTTTTTT
>PVJA010010660.1:35537-57029 GCA_004027025.1 Myocastor coypus | reverse complement strand
AAAAAAAAAAAAAAAAAAAAAAAAAAAAAAAAAAAAAAAAAAAAAGCTTAATTACAATGCATGAAACGCAGAGCTAGATTGGTGAAATGAGCTGTAGGAGGCTTGGATCAATAGTCTCCAACATTGCAAGCTTCACTGGTGGCCCACTGCAATTGTAGAACATTTGACTGTGTATTCATCTGCTTCCTCTTTGTTCAAAGAGAATAATTTTTTTTTCTTTTTAGCAACATCAATAGGAAGGTGGGTCATGCTCACACACTCTGCTCTGTAGAACTATTGTGAGGACAATATGCAATGTGTCAACTTTAAAAAAAAAAAGAAAGGGGAAAAGAAAAATAAAGTAATGTTTATTGAAAGTGTTAATGGTTAATTGTTTGATCAATCTTATATACCTATATGTATTAATCTAAACTGATCTGATGATGAAAATATGTAATATAACCATTGTTAAATTTAAATAAAAAAATGAATGTTAAAAAAACAAATCCGAGGCTTTCACTGAGGATGCTAGATTGTGAGTTCTTTCCAGAGATATCGTAGTTAGGAAGAGGGCAGGTATTGTATATGATCAAGGCTTTGTGGCTAGTCTCAGAGACTGCAGGTCAGCTTCAAATTAAGATGAACAGAGGGAATATTAAAATAAACCAGTGTCGAGGACTCACTTTCAGGTTCTGATTTATGAGGATTTTATGATTTGAACATGTGTAATTAAAAACTAGGATAAAAGCTTAAAGCAAGAAAGAATCTAAGCTGATTATGTCACTGGTCGTTACCAACTACTCCCGATCTAATTTGGGACTGTAACTTCTGCTATGCCATTATCATCTTCAACAACAAGCCATGCAATAGATAATGCAATCAAAACAATAATTGATTAACAATAGCTCTGAGGAGAAAGGATGGTGAAGTAGCATCAGCTGATATTACCAGCTCTGCTTGTCTGTGTCTCTGGCACTTAGCACAGGTTGTCCCAATGTGGGTGTTTAATAAATACATGTTGAGTGAATGCATCAGATGCATTGTAAAGAGAGGGAAAGTGAAATTAAAAGTTTTTTTTTTTTTTTAATTTAGACTATTATTTACATGTAGTCGCACTTACATGTAAGTAAGACTAAGGTGATCAAATTTGAGAGATCAACTCCACTCTACCAGGCTGCAAAGGCCCTTGAACTATGTTCAAGAGGATTCTACAAATAGCAGCCCTTCTGATATCTTGCCCACAGTAGCCAAGGAAAATGTTTAACCCACCTGCTAATTTGCTGACTACTAAGTCTCTTCCACTGGGCAGTGCTTTGTCATTTACCAATATTTCTAAGTAGTTGGACGCTGCCTCATAGGACAATATTAGCCTACCTTCTTACACTGACCTTACACAGTGTTAGTCTTGCACTAACACTGTGAGACTTTGCTCTTCAGAGTGAGGAGGCAAAACAGGTTTTAGCCCAGCTAACAAAAGGAAAGAACTAGGAGTGGATTGTGGATAGGGTCAAGCTATGTGCTCGTGTGAGGTGGGGACAGGATCTGTGTTGGCAGATGGCAAGAGCCCATTGCAGAAGTGAAGGGGCCCAGGCTAAGCAGGTCCCTGGGAGCCATCGTGCACTGACCCTCAAGTAGGAAGAGGCCTGCTGACTGAAAGAGAAAGACAGTGCCAGACAGGAAAATGCAGGAAGACCAGGTGCCTTCTTTCACATTTGCCTTAATGTCATAGGGACAAATGATGGATGCATCTTACCTTTTCCTTGTGATTTTGTATTTTGATTGGCTTAGTTATTTTTTAAATGCTTTTACCAAGCAAGAGCACTAATAGCTAGTGAGTGAGATAGTGTGTTTGATACATCTTTTGGGTTCACAGGTGATTTCGACAGGTGACCACATACATGCAACTTTTTTCTTGTCTATACTTTAACACACAAAATATTATGAATTTTAGAACATTAATGTTATAGTTATTGGACAAACTTTGAAAGTATTCTTTTAAATTTTTAGAATAAAATTTTATGCCATATGCTCTATTCTCTACCTGGAAAATAGCCAAAATAAAGAATAAGGATTATTTGGAGTTTATCTTTCTTTTGGGAGAAAGAGGAGGGGCTTCCTCTAATTCTTAGAAAAATATAGTAAATATGCTTATTAATCAAAACTGAAATCAGATATTGATATTATCCATCCATATCAAATCAAACATAAAAATGATCATATTATACACTATGCACTTCAAGATGTTTCAATTTTTGATATTTTCTTAGTATTCATATTAAATCTAAGAGAAATTTTATGCTATTATTTTAAAATAAAACACATATCGAAGTAATATTTTGACATTCCTGCCTTTTTTGCATGCCCAATACTATTTCATGCTATATAATTGAAAGTATCCTCTGCCTTCCTCTGAAGTGTGAATACCTTTCACAAGGGCTTCATCAAAAATTAATTTTCTTTATGATTAGAACAATACACACCACCTACAATAAAATATATAACTTCCTAGAGGCAAGTTATACTTTAATCAAGAATTTCTATAATTTATGTAGCCTTTTCTTACTTAAAGCATTTCAAAGCAAAGCGGTGAAAGTTTCTTCTTTTCCTTGTGATTTGTTTTCATGAAATAGTTCATATAATCTCTTTTGTTTAAAGTGATTTTTAAAATTAATTAATTAATTAATTAATCTGGTCTTATTGTGCAGCTTGGACTCCTAGTGATCCTCCTGTCTCAGCCTTCCTAATGCTGGGATTACAGATGCATGTCACCACACCCAGTTTCAGTGGCCGGCACAGTTCCTGGCCCTTGCCAGGCCAGTTCTTAGACCGTTGAGCGATCTCCAGCCCAAGTTTATGTAAGTTCTTACAGCCTTGCAGATTTAACTTCTTCTTAATAGAAATAGCTTATGAATGATGAGGAGGATTCTAATCTGTACCCTTGCCTTGCAGCTATTTATTACTTCCTGTGTATGCAAGTGGCATTGGAGTGCGTGGGCAGCACAGGAATGACTGCTCTGATGGACCTAAACTAATCGCAAATGTGGATTCTGAATGGCCAGAGCATTTCAGACCTGGCTGCTTTGGCCATACTCAGTATGATGTCTGTGTTGGGTATGACAGATTTGCTGTAAGTCTATCTGCATAACATTTAAGAACTTATGAAATGGAGAGAAACAGGTTCAGTTTAAGTGTGCACGCCCTTCTTTAGGCTGACCTGTGGTTTCCATATCAAGTTGCATCTCCAGTGGCAAAATTCTTCACTTCTACCATGGCCTGGCAAAAAAAAGTAGGCTTTTAAAAAAAAAAGTTAGGTTTTTCGTGAAAGAAAAAAATGAATTATTTTGCTAAATATATGTTGTTACTGAAATTTTACTTATCTTTTTAAAAAGGTGGGTACTGGAAATTTATTCATATATAAAATATGTTGATATAATTTTACTAAAACAAGTGCTTTTGCATAATCTATGTGGTCACTTCCAGTGTAGGTTTCAAAGTGGGTATATGGCAACTGTGTAGGGGTTTATGGTTGTGGTTGTTGTTTGCGATAGGCTTTTACTAGGCACTTCAGGCTGATCTTAGACTCCGTGTATCTCATGCTCATCTCCTCCTCTCCATGATCATCCTGCCTTAGCCTCTCAGGTTCTAGTGTTACAGGCATGTACCACCACTACCAATCATCTCTTGTCCAGCGTCCTATGGAAAATGCTAAGAATCAGTGATTTCTATGATTCTCAGCACTTTCCTTTAAGGAAACTTTCTATGCTCATTAATAAGTATGCAGAGTTCATCTTCCTGGTTGTTTGTGAACAACCCAGGCATAAGCAGAACAGGGTAACTGCGCTGCTATTGTGACAAGCTGGTTCCTGCCAACAGTTATGCTCTTGGGAATCTGTAGCTCTAAGAATGATCGTGAAGCTGCCATCAGCTAGTTTGCTGGTGGATGCAGCCCAATGCTAGGCTTGCTGCTTCAGTCTGACCTGAGTACTCTGCTATTTGTAAGTTCGAGTATTCCTGTTCTGTATGGACAGGTCAAAACTTAGAATTTCTTTGGAAACAAAAATGTCATAGTTTGACATGTGCAAACTCAGACCAGGCTTTTTCTAAAAATGTAAAACAGGGGCCCGGCGGGATGGCTCAGTGGTTTAAAGCCCCTGCTTGGGAAAGCTTGGGTGGCTTCAGGGACCGCAGTTCAATCCCCGGCACCACATGCTGCGCCAGCCCTACCCTCGGGGCGGGCTGAGCCGGCCATAAAAATGAGTGAATAAACAAAGGCTCTGAAACAAGAAAAAAAATGAATTTTAAAAAAAAATGTAAAACAGAAAAGTCATAGATTGAACATGCCATATACCTTTCATGGAACGTTTACATTAAATTTTAAGTGAGGTTGCTTTTTTTTGGATTGATATGTAATTGATGCTGGCCTTGAATACTAGAGATTTTTCTTCCTTATCCTCCCAACTGCTGAAATTACAGGAATGCATCACCATGCCCAGTGTGAGTGAGTATTTTGATTTAGGATAATCTCAGATGACCTTCTATAGATAATCTTATATAAAATGACTCACTAAAAGACACAAAGGCAAATAAAATAAAGATATACATGATGATATAGTGTTTGCTATTCTAATTTTTAAGTTGCAGCTGTTACATTTACCAATAGTTAAATGACAATCCCTTGTAAAAACATCCAAAACTTAAGCCAAGATGTTTGTATCTGTCATGTTAAGGTATTAGCCATAATATTTTTCCCTCAGATGTTCCATTTGCTTTGAGATGATGCATGCCCAAATTCATTTGGGAACTTCTATCGGAAGACTTCACTGTACCCCAGTGCCCTATCTATGTTATTGTGTGTTATATGTACAGTATATGCAGATTCAGACTCTCGTCAGCTTTTTAAACTACAAAACCATTTGCAACCAAGCATTTTCATGCATTAGTGTTCCAGAAGATATCATTTGAAAAGTTACTGTGCATACTGTTGAGATGGGTTTATACATAGCACTTGCAAGTTGTTGTTGTATATGAAAAGAATTGCGCAAGTAAAGAAGGGACCTCTCTTCACTGCTTTACAAGGTAGTGAGTGTGTTAGAGGATCAGAAATACAGAGATGTGAATACCAGCTCTTCTATTTATCCAGACAGAATGCTTTATAAAACCCATAGGTACTTTAAACTCATAGCCACTTTGGTGTTGTCAAAATCAAATAGGACCTCTACTTCTGTATGTAGACAGCACTACTGATTCTTAAAAATCAGATAAATCATCGCCACCTTCTATAATGTCATCTTCTATATATACCTGTATATTATATCATAACCAAAACTACATTGAAAGTTAAGTATTTTTCTGTTATTTGTCTTCATTAAACTTTGAGCTACTTTAAAGTCAAAAAATGATTTTTTAATCATTTTTTTTTTACCTCTGGATATAGTGCCTGACAATGAGTAAATTTTGAATAAACAAGAATTTTATTCCTTTTAGTCCTTGTGCTTACCAGGAAATAACTTTAGCTCTTTATTGAAATTAAAAGACTTACTTGGTCAAAATATTTTATAGAGTCATCTCAAAAAAGTCATTTTTTAGTGTCTGAAAACTGAGATGCTTTTGCCAAACTTCAGGTAAAATGTGATAACATATGCTGAAAGAAACTAAAACTCCTATTTATATATTGTTTATAACTAAAAATTTTGATCCTTATGTATAGCATAGATGCCAATGATTGCGAGACACACACACACACACACACATACACACACAGAGAACATATTTTATAAAGGCCTTTTATGAAAGTGAGGAAGTATTACAATACATAGGTATAAAAGTGATCTAGCTCAGATTTTCTTTATCATTTTGTTGTTCAAGTCAATTCACAGTTTTGATTACTGGTTTTATTTTATTTTGTCTTTTTGAGACAGAGTCTCACTATGCAGTTCAGGCTGGCCTTGAGCTCACTTTTGTAGCCCAGGCTGGTCTTGAACTCGCACCAATCCTCCTGCCTTAGCCTCCCGAGTGCTGGGATTACAGGCAAGAGCCACTATGCCCAGCTTGATTACTGGTTTTAAATGAAATAAATGTTACAAAGTAGACAAATAACTTTAACAAATTTCTTGCAAGAAAACCAGAGAACAGCTTGAATGAGGGAAAGAAGAAAGGAAAGAAAGAAGGGAAAACCCATGGATGTACATACACAGGTTCAGATGATTATACTACTAATTTCTATTTGTCTATTTTATTTTTTATTTTTTGCAGCACTGGGGTTCAAACTCACAACTTTGCACTTGCCAGGCAGGTACTTGTACCATGGAGCTACCTCCCCAGCCCCTAATTTTCTATATTTGGCACAAGGTCTCATTCTGCAGTTTGTACCATAGTGATACCCCTGTCTCAGCCTCTCCAGCACTGGGATTACAGACCTGTGCTGCTATGCCCAGTTTCCATGACCAGCTCGTGTGCCTGAGGTGAGGCTGGCACTGTGGTATCAGGAATTGAAGCTGGGTCCTTATACTTGCCTAGGCAGGTGCATGGGCCACTGAGCTATCTCTGCAGCCCTCTATTTGTTTATTTAAGGAAACAGTGCTTACATTTTTATTCTGACCAATTTTACTTGCTTATATCTGGTAATCTGAGCAACTAAAGACAATAGTACACAATATAATAACCACTGTAGAATTTGTAACATCTTGTTTTTTGAGATTCTGTATTGTTTCTGTTTTTATTATTTTTTATTCTATTTAAAATAAAAAAAGAAAGTGTGAAGATAAAGCAAAATGAAAATAATATAAGCAGAAATGAGTAAGAAAATTAACTGATTTTCTTTCAAGCTCTAGTATAGATTTTTGGTCAGTTTATAAAGAAGAGATAGTTAAATTCTAAGTAAAGGACAATAACCATAAAAATGCTGTATTTATCAAGAAATTTCAAATTATGGTTGTAAGTATATTCTTGAAAGTATAATTAGAATGATAAAGATAGCAAAGTTTCGAAGGTCTGGAAAATATAGTGGGTTGCAACCTATTATAACCTACTATTAAATATTTATATTTCTTCCTAAGTATGGAAAAAAAACCTCACAGAATATATAATTATATATAAGTTGGTGGGCATGCTAATGCCTTGTTCTTATAAGTGAGCACATCAGAAGCAAAGTTTAGGTTTCATAGCTTCAATGGTTGCCTACTTCATGGGCAAATGCATTTGAGCAGAGTCCTGCCGTCAAGTGCCTCAAAGTTACAGTGCAGAAATGCCCTGTAATGTGTAGTGCACTTTGTAAATAGGAACAGAGAGCAGATGATGAAATTACTATCAGCCACTGGCCTTGAACAACAAATTTCTTATCAAAAACAACTTTTGGAGGAATATTCAATTGCAATATAAATGTTAATAGGCAAATACAACTATCAAGTGTCAGAAAAGGTCCTTTACCATTATGCTAACTTTAAATATTTCATCAAAGTTCTATGATACAAAATAGTATGCTAAAATTACTTTAATGTAAGCATGTGGAGTCAACTCTTCCAAGTAGCCAGTTTTGGGGAGCTTGTCTATGTATATAAATCTAAGAACGGAACACGAGAGTGTTGGGACCCTCATAGATGTGCTTCTCACTACCTCGGGCCATGAAAACTTCATAATTCTTCTTTAATGTTACAGTATTTTCTTCATTATACAATGAAGATAAATGTACTAAATTCATATAGGGGGGACTTTTAATTGGAACTGCTACTATTACTACAGATTTAAAATATACAGTTTATATTTCACAGATTTAGTCAAATGAAAACTCACAATATGAACACTAGAACAAAATTTTATAGTACTTAAGTTTTGATGTGTAAAAGCAAGGAAATTTTCATCATATACTCTAGGAAGTAGAGGCGAATAATTAAATTTTAAATAAAAGTACTCAAAAATATTTGCAAAAATTCCTAAATGGCTGAAATCCCATTAACACTGGTTTCATTATAATTAATTATCAACTCCTTATTTGAAAACATTAGGTCCTTATTTGTGCTATGGATATAATTAATGCTAATACTTAACACTTGGTTTCAAACTGTGTGTGAACACTCCACTCAGTACTCCAGCAAGGGTTTACATACTTTCACCTTCCATAAGGGAAACCTTATTATCCTCCATTTTCAGATAAGTAAATGGCCCTAGAGAAATCAAGGAGCAGCCACAATGATAAGACAGGAAGTATGTCAAGCTCAGGTTTGAACTTGGGCATCCTTAATCAGTTACCACTGTTGACTGTTGTCTCAAGAAACAGCTGCTTCCCTCTGTCCTCTGAGAATTTAACATGCAGAGACAAGAGGCTATCTTGTACACAGTATGCAGGAGCAGTGTCATGGAGCTTATTTATTTATTTTTAAAAATGCACAATGTTTATTTTTTATTATTTTTAGGGTAACAGAAAGGTACTTTTATTTTTATTTATATTTATTTTTTAAACTTATTATTATTATTATTATTATTTACAATAGTTAATACCTTGCATAATGTTGTATTCATTATAGTTGTTCAGAGTACAAGGTGCAGACATGATTTCTTATTTAAACATCATTACAACAGATCTTTCTTTTCATTGTAGCTGTATGTACAGTCCAATAATCATAACAGTAGTGGATTATCAGCTCATCTGGCATTGCCAGGGACTGCTGACTTGAGCCTTTTACAACTCAGCATATTAACATGGCTTTCCTTTTTATACCTTATGCTTAGACTTTTCTGCTGGATGGATAAAGCAAGATCAATGTTACAAAAAATATGTAATTTTTGTACCTGACAAGGTCAGTCAGGTCCCCACAGGGTTTACCCTGGAACCATGTACTGCAGTTTGCAAAACTTTTGTCAGTGTCAGCCATCTGGATGAATCACAGCCATTGCTTGACCATTTTGTGCTCTGTGGAAGCCTGAGAGAAAGGAATTTAAACATGGCAGCAGAGCTTGCCATGTTTAAATTGGAACTGCTACTATTTAGAAACTGTTATCCTTTCTATCAGCAGTAGCAATTCCTTAGGGCCAAGAGTAAGCAAATTGCAGATTCAACTGGAAGAGGAAATCTGTGGCTGGTGTATCAGACTTGGGGGGAGGGCATGGTCTGATCGTGAGCCTGCCTTCTCATAGCCCAGGTGCCTCTCCTTTGCAGGGACGCATTCTCCTTCACCTCCCTGGCTTGCAAACGTGCTGTTTCTTCTTACTGGAACACAACCCCCAGAACGGTGCCAACTTCAATTCTACTTTCCTAGAGAGTTTTTCCTCCTCTCTCCTGAGGCTAGGGAAGGACCCTCTGTTCCATATTCATCACACTCTGCAATTATCCTTGCTATAATCATTGTAATTATTTTTTGGCTCTTATAAATTTGTTTGTTCTGGAAGATTAACTACATTCTTTGGGTTGTATGCCTGATATCTAGTAGGTTCTGTGAGTGAAAGAAAGAAAGAAAGAAAGAAAGAAAGAAAGAAAGAAAGAAAGAAAGAAAGAAAAAGTCTGCAATCAGATGATGAGATATAAAGAAAACTGTACTGGTACTGAGATTTCTGATGATGAAAGGAAATGATAACCATATCACCAACACCCCAGGCACACAAGGAGCATAGTGATCAGATTCTCTCTGCTTTTCACCTGAGTACAGAGTCCCGTTTCTGAGACCCTTGGGCTTCTCTTCTTGCTCAAACTTCCCCAAAGCACAATCCAACATATTGGTGACAGCGACACAAAACCATATAACAAAGTGGAGGCGTGTATGCACTGCCTAGGTTTTAATCCTGCCTCTGAGTAATCTCTGTGCCTCATTTTTCACATCGGTAGCATGGCTATGTACAAATAACTCATTAATAGTGTTGTTGTAAGACCCGACATGAAAGGACAGGTACCATGAAAGCATTTTTCTTACAGCACTTAGCACTCATATTCTGTTAAAATATACAGAGAAATCAAAGGAGTGGCCACAATTATAAGACAGTAGCCACAATTACAAGCAAGAATAAGTGGGACATTTCTCAGGGGTGTGAAAGTTTTATGAACTTCCAGAGGATCAGGCTTGATGGAGTCTCAATATTTAAGTGTCATATAAATATACAGACCAAAGAACCTACTGACTAGAAGAGCTGAGGGAGACATACAAGTGACTTGAGCATCAGAGCTGATGCCAGTACATCCGACCAGATTCTCACAGGCTGAAGTTCATGTAGCATTACTTTAGGATGCTACATGAGATGGATGACTACCCCCTTCCTTTTCTTTTTCTTTTTTTTTTTTTTTTGGGGGGAAAGGTATGTTGGCTTCCTCTTTTCTCATTGGAATACTCCATAAGGGACTGAGTCTTTCTTTCTTTTTTTTTTTTTTTTTTTTTTTTTTTTTTTTTTTTTTTTTTTTAAGAATTTATTTTATTTTATTTATTCATTTATTTTTTTCTTGTTTCAGAACCTCTATTTATCCATTCACTCATCTTTATGCCTGGCTCAGCCCGCCCCGAGGGAGGGCAGGGCCGGCGCAGCATGTGGTGCCGGGGATCGAACCGAGGTTCCTGAAGCCGCCCAAGCTTTCCCAAGCAGGCGCTTCAGACCACTGAGCCATCCCGCTGGGCCGGGAGTGAGTCTTTCCATTTGGAACTAAAGATGCATTGACATCTACACCATATCACTTGGTTCGCTACCACAAACATACATACACACAAGCATGTGTTCCCACACACACACAAACAGTAGACCTGTGAAGTACAATTAGAAATTGTACTTTTAAAAGAATAACTTCATTAATATCTGCTTCACATATAGTGTATGTGTCTTTTAAAATGTATATGTTGGGATTTGAGCATATCATCATTATTTAATCCTTATTTGCATCAACTCCTCCAAAAATGTCGTACTCATTTGTTGACACTCTTATTTCAAAGCCCACCCACTCTCTTCTCTGTATAATCACATTCACTTACTCTTTACTTCAACCAATAGATTTCTCCTACTTTGAATACACCACGTAACTAACATATTTTTATTACTTAATTTATTCTTTGTTCTTCATTGAAAGACTTCTTAGATTCACAAGGACATGGCAACTTTGCTCTGACAAAAAATATAACAGACCCAAGGAAAAAAGACTTCAGTAGAAGATTAGTTTTTGGAAAAACCCAGCAGACAGTGAACATAGCTAGGAACCATTTTTACTATTTTGTTCATTCAGAAAGAGAAGAATAAAGTAGCATCCATCACACAAACCATTTTGTTTCCATCTCACACGTGCTTGTAAATGCTTGATATCTCTCAGAATTCTTTTCACCCAGCTTGTTTTTGATTCCAATAATATTAATTGAGCCAGGGAACATTATGACAGGCACTACACTCGATTTTTTTTTTTTTAAATAACAATCCCATGGCAGAAAGTAATCTGTATTATTCCCACTTCAAAGATAATGTCATTGACATTCAGAGAATTAAAGTGAATTCATCTAAATCACAAAACTCATGTGTGGACAAAATAAAAACAGAGTTTCGGCCTTCGCATTCCATCGCATGCTCGCTCCATCAGATGCCACCCTCAAACGCCTGCAGTCCTTCTGTTAAAACATTTGTAGATGCTAACTCCATAAAAATGATTTATATTAGTGCAAGTCCATTTCCTTAAATTACCTATGCTTATGGTTCAGATACTTCCAAACGTCACAAAATTGCTTCACCATAACTGTCACTGTAGGTCTGAGAATTCCTCTCTCCCAGTTCAGTGTTCTTCCTGATTGTCCCCAGCACCGAAGAGCTTAGGGTTTTTTTTTTTTTTTTTTAGCTCTAGAATTTGTCATTCCCCTCTTTCATGCCTCAATGCACAATACTCTCTCTGGTTATTAAATCCCAATGGGTTTGTTGAAAACTAAAAACAAAACGATAGCATAAGGTAAAAATAATGTGTGATCATCTTACACAGAGAATCTCAGCCTAGAAATTCAGTAGGGAGAGAAAAGGGAACCGGGGAGAAGAGCTGGCGATTACAAGATCAGCCTCCATCCGCAGCAGCAGTGGCATAACAACAGCAGAGAAACGTCTAATTGCCTTACCAATCATTGTGGTCTCTTGCTGCGCGTGGAACAGTATGTTTCAGGGTTGGTTGCTGCTTTCCTAGCTCTGAAGTGCCTTCAGGTAGAAGGCACCAACACTTCCATGAGGTATACACAGTGAACCTGGGGCTGGAATCATCTTCTGCTGTAAACAGGGTTGCCTATGTGTAGGATGGATATCCGAAGTCTATTGGTGCACATCTCCTCTGAGTGGAAACAGTGCCGAGCCAAGCAGGACAACATTGATGGATTAGCCAGGTTTGTCTTGGTATAGTAGCCTAATAAACTCCAACAGTGAAAGGTACAGCTGATGCTGAGAAACCAGAGTGTTCATAGTAACGGGACTTTCTCCAATACGGTTGGTGAAAACTTCAAGTGGTCCTGTCTGCCAGTAATATCCAGGGCACTACCTCATGCATTTAATTAACCCCCAGAGAGCTTGTCAAGGAACTGCTCTGATTACAAAATAATGGGTCCATCAGGCACAATTAGTACCCAAGTGAAACATGGCAGTTTGCATGAAAACTATTGAAGTAAACAATGCCAGACCCTGAAAGGGGCAAGCATCCTAATTAACCCTTAGAGGGCTAATCTGTTTGCCAGAACAAAACCTACCCTGATGCCTTTGCCAGCTGGCTTGTTTAGGGGAAATAATTTTTTTTTTTTTTTTTTTTTTTTTTTTTTTTTTGCATCAGGTCTTGCTAGGCATGGCACTAGCAAGTGGAAATGATGAATCCCTAAGGAATTATGCCACAGAACACCTAGGAAACACACAGGCTTCCATGAGTACATTGAATAAGCTAAGGCATTAAAAGGTTATGCAATCTTAGAAAAAAAAATCTTTGAAAACCCCATGCAGAATTTCTGCACCTAATATTCAAGGGGGAGATGTGCTGGCTTCTGTCCGGTTGTTCTATAGAACTTTCCTTAATCCCATTTGGATGTGATCCACAGTTAAAATTATAGGCAGAGTTTGCTTAAAGTGCTTTTGAGAGAAAGAAAGCTTGTTTTTTTTATGGTGTCCAATAAAAAATAAAACGATGACTGTCTCAAGATCAATTTTGATAACTATGTTTCCCTTTGGTATTCTGACGAGCTTTGTGTGTGCGCCATTCATTGCCGTATGCCTCATCTCTAGACAGAGACCTGGTACAGGTCAGGTTGTTCTCTAAGTTCAATAGTTCTGTAACTTAGGAGGAGGCTGATGCTAATGAGAGGACAGGGACAGAAACTCTCAAAAAGCACATATTTAAGAGTTGGATGGTGTGGGCTGGGGAGATAGCTCAGCAGAATTAGTGCTTGCCTGGCAAGCAAAGGGTCCTGAGTTTAATCCCTAGTACTTAAAAAAAAAAAGTTGGATTGTGAATAGGCAGCCATTTATGTTTGATTATCTATAGTTAGATCTTCATTATTTTTTACTACTAAAACAAACTTTAAAGGTAATGAAGTACATATTTTTATTACTTTTAAAAGGCTTATTTCTGATAAGTCTAAATTAGATTAAATATTATTTAGCTAATAAATGAAATTTTATGATGCTTATAAAAGGTGGAGGAGACCAGGAGTTGGATGTAATGATATGAACAAACCACAAAATTGGTATGTAGAAGATGCACAAATTTGGCATGGAGTTTTGCAAGATTTTTTTTTCCAGGATTCCCTAATATTTTAACGCCTTAACATATTTAATGTATTCATGAAATCCAAGCCAAGTTACAGCTGTAAATAGATTTATTACTACACACCATTATCTTCATGTAAAGGTTTCAGTAATTGTTATGGCTGATGATGATACAGTTATGTTAGTAGTGCACCAAATAAACAGTAATGCTCAATTTATCACAAGCATGGAGGGCAATGCTGTTTTAGTTGTGTGTGTGCACACACAGTAGGAGTACAACAGATCGTGTTCACCATATGACTCTTTACAACATACCAGGAAAAAAAAAAATCTAGCCCAAAGGGGTTGGTTTGGGCTATTTCTGCCCAAGTTAGATACAGCTGTCTAACTTGTTCAAAGTTCTGAAGTTTTCAGTGTGTCAGACCCAGTAGCTTGTTCCCTTTATCTACCTAATCTTGAAGTCAGTGAAAACTATTATCTCTGTACCATGGGGAAATCATGATTTTTCTCCCCATGATTTTGATTGTGTGACCAGTCATCAAAAGCGTAATATATTTTTGATCAAAGGAAGAGTACAAAGTATGGAAAATATCAGTAGTTGATTATGCTTCATATAGTCAAAGAAATACATCCATTCTGGCTTTTATTTGCTTGCCCTGCATGAGTATTACGATACACGTTCAGTGTGCTCACCCTGGCAATCACAGCATGAGGTAATGGCCGCACGCTTTGAGGAAAGGCTTCTTGGCTGGGCTTCTTGTGCTCCTGAAATTGTATCATGACTTCAGCCCCTTTGAGGCTTCCTAGGTGGAAACCTTAAACTCCTGAGAAATGAACCGTCTCCCCTTCCACATTAAGCTACAGAATCCTGGGTGGAGTCCTCCCTTGTTAAACTGGCACTGAATGATAAAATTGAAGAGAAAATGTGTTCTCTCTCCAGAAAGAAATAACTTCTGTTCTTCCTGTGAGACTGACTTAAGAAGATCTTTAAAATGCAGAAGGGGTCTTTAAGAAACCAACTGTTCCCTGAATGCCCAATTTACTCTAAAGCCCAGGGAGTCAGGCTAGGCTGTCAATACAATGTGAGCAATAAAGCGTTATTCATATTCTCTGAGGTCACTGATGTCTTTGTTGCTATTCTTACTATTCTTCAGAATAATGGTTCTTAGTGAAGTAATTTCTTCTTAACTTCTACCATGTGCCTAGTTACAAGCTATATTCAAAGGCCTATTTTAAAATTCCATACCTAGTCATTATCCTTTCTCCAGAGATTTAAATATAATCTAGTACACTGTACTCATCTTGTTATTGTTTAATAAGTAATAACTGCAGACATGGAGTATGAACTTCATTCTTTACATTTTATGCCAGTTTTCAAGTTTCAGAATATGCATACTTACACAGCTTTTAGATATAAGAGCACAAAAGATTTTTTTATAATAGCTGTTTAAAAATATTTGGAAGATTAAATATCAACAATACGAGTGGTCTGCTAATCTTAATTAACAAGGGACCCATTCACAATGAACAAGGAGCCTGATGTTAAATTGTATCTTGAAAATAATGACCAGTAGAAATATTATACATTTATCAAAACATATTACAAAAACCTAAATTAAAGTTAAAATTTCATAAATTTCTGATATGATCTTCACTGGATTAAATGTGATAAGGTAGACAGAGGATGATTGAAGATAAAATTATTATATTTGAAAATCAGAAAGCTCAAGTGTTTGCTGTTTTTATATGTGGAGCTATTGAACACATGTTGGGAACATAGCTGTGACATCAACAATCTGTCTGGCCTGGAAAATTTACCTTATCTTTACGGCAATAGTTTCTTTCCTATAAAACATGGCATACTGTGTCAATAAAAGCATCCACACTTGCAAGATACTCCAGGATACTTAAAACTTCTCAGTCACGGACAAATCTTGGCATAGAAATTAATAGAAATAAAAGATACATTGCAATCTGAGTTCTTAATTGCATGATACCACTGGTAAAAATCTTACATTTCATTGACATGTGATCATTTGCAAACTATAAGTACATCAATATAATTGGATCACAGCACTGCTAGGAGATAACTAGCTTGGGCTTTCTAATCTTTATAGATAAGGCAATAGAGGATCCTAGTGTATTGCCATGGGCACTAAATGAGACTTTAGTTTCTTAATTTACAGTTTAATTCTTTTCATTTTGTCCTGAACTCAAAAGTAAAGCTGATCTGAAGAAATCTACTCAGAAACCTTGCATCGCAATGCTTTAAAACTTTGGAATGACTGAAAGGTCCTGCCCACTCCAGAGCTTTTGTTAACCTCTTTATTGGCTCCACAAATTTCTTAGACTTTATATTAAACTTTATATACTCAACTTTTTTATTCATTTATGCAGACTGTTTTAGCCAGTTAAGGTTGCCATAACAAAATACTATTGCTTATGTAGATTAAAGATCAGCTACTTATTTCTTAGGGTTCTGGAGCATGGGAAATATAAGAACAAAGTGATGGCAAAGTCTGTTTCATGTGTACGCATCTTATCTTGGCTTGCAGAGAACCATCATCTCTCTGTACGCTCCTATGACCTATCTGTGTGTGTAAGAGAAGAGAAAAAAGAGCAAAGTCTCTGCTGTCTCTTGTTAGAAGGGCAGTGATATCACCATAAGGGTACCCTCTAATGCTCTTGTCTCTCAAAAGCCCTATCTCCAACTGCCATCTTAAAGTCAACAAATACTGTATTGTACTGTACAAATACAGCTCCATTCACTGAACAATCATTACATACCTAGTTGTAATAGTTTTTATCCCATTAGCAGTCACGAAGCTTTTTTCTCTTATCTATAGCATACCTAACTGATGTCAAAAAAATTCTGTGCATAAATAGAAATTCTTATTTTCACTTATATGGGAATCCAAATCTCAGAGATTGAAATCCTGCTTTTGACCTGATTTTAAATCTAGAGCAGTTGACATTAAATCTGGTACTCTATGGACAACATACCAAGGTGCAATGAAGGATATAAATACACTTGCTGATTTATTCATTGAAACTTGAGAGTCTACTACACACCTACTGAAATCAGTGTGGACATGATAAAAGAAACAGTCACACGGTCCCCTTAGAGCTTATATTCCAGGCCTTTTAATCTCTAGAAATATACAATCTAAAAGAACATGTACACAAAAGCCTATAGCACAGAGAAGATAAAAGTGCTATCTGAGCAGTAAAAGAAAGAAAATTTGACAGGGTTTGAAGGAATACGCAGACTGTTCTTGATACCAAAACAGCCCAGCAAAATCTTCAAAAATTTGGAGGAGAGAGGCAAGGAGGCAAGAAGGAAAAGAGATTGAATATCTGTGAGACTGTCACAGACTGTCTTGTGAGGAAGAACTTTTTAAGAAAAATTTTATTAAAGGACTAGACCAGCTACTGGTATATAGTGATTGTTCAATATTTATTAAGTGACCAATAGATAACTGTGTACACAGCCGTACTATCAAGGGGTCCTGAAGGCAGGGGGATAAGAGCTCAAAATATATGCATGCAAGAGCTCTTGAGAGAAGAGCAAGCTGGCTAACACCTTCAACCTAGAAACCAAACAGAGCTATTCTTGTAGAAAAGAAAGGATATACCATCAGACCCTTCTATTATATGTATTTTAGCAGCACTTAGTCAAGTGAATGTTTCAGTATTCAACGCATGGCTCAGGCTTTGATATTCTTTCTGAATGCCTTTCTTGTAACTGCTCCAAAATAGAATTTCAGCTCTCAGAGTTTCTAGCCCTTCAATTTCACAAGATTTTCTGGTGAGAGAATATATTCCCTACACAGTAAAAAGCATACTGAAAGAGTAGCAGCATTTAGAGCCCAGGGAACCTGATGTCGAGCTTATGTAGCAGAAGGGCAGATCTGAATTACAACGGTTCTCCACATCTATAGCGTGCTTGCGGTTCCCAAAGGGAATCTCCTCCATGAAGATTCTAAGAAAAGGCAAGTTAATAGTTGTTTTATTGCCAAATAGCCAAATGGAAGTGGAAGTTCTTGCAGCCATTGCTGGTGACTGTGGTGGTGCACTGCAAGGAGATGTGAGAGAGAAAGGGGAGTAAAAGCAGCCAGCTGGAACAGCAGTAGCAGATGATATGGGCAAGGCAGAGCAGCATCCTGAGGATAGACGAGCTATGTTTCCAGTCTCTTCTCTTACCTATCAGAGTGTTCTGCCGCTCTGACTGCTAGAGCTGAGAGAAATGCCCCAAAGCCCTCCAACTACATTGGGCTATTGCCTTCTGGTGGTTTAGTCATGCACAGCTGCATATCTTTCATTCTCCGTGATTCCAGTTTATGAATCTACTAGATATTGAGTCATGAAGAAGAAGAAATGTTCCCCAGGGTTAACTGAGGTCATGTGCCTTAGATATGGCTGCAACAGCTTAGGCTTTCTTTTCTCCTTCTTTTCATGTGAACTTAAAGCTCACACATAGCTACATGATCTATGGCAAAAGTCAAGAGACAAACACCACCAAACCACTCACACATGGATGCACACACATGTGCTCACATGCATGCACATGACCGTTTATGCTATTTAATTGTCCTCTATTGTTTCTAATCCTGGGATTACATATATATATAAATATATATTACATATATACATGCATACATATATACATAAAAGCATAGTACATATACAAATTCAAGGAAGTGATACAATGTATATAAATATACATATATAATATGTACATAAATGCATATATACATATATACATAAATGCATAATACATATACAAATTCAAGGAAGTGACACTGATATAAGTGATAATTATACAAGTCCTAATCTATTTCTATTCTGATTTATATAAAATGCAAGTTACTTGTAAACTTAAATATTTTAAATACTAGAAGTAACAAATTATTGTAACCAGCCTTATAGCTAGTTATTCTATAATTAATGTTATGTGCCATGGGTCCAAATTAATATTTCTGATATATATCATGGAAGGAGGGGCAGTTTACATATTCACCCACCATTTTATTGCATTGAAGGACATTTCTTCTTACTGGACTTCTTGACTTGCAATAGGCTACCTTTAGGAAATGCCAAGGAAAGCCCAGTCACCTGGGAATGTTCACCCTGAGGTGAGGAAATTTACAGACAAACTGCAATGGACTCCGAGTCACAGTTCACGAATTGAGTATGAAGAGATGTCAGATGGCATCAGGTAAGACTGCCTCTGCCTTCTGTTTATAGAGGATGTTGAGAAATTTGGAAGGCAGATATTCCTGTCTGTTGATGCTTTCAGGACAGGAATTTATTAGCCCTGAATCATCCTTCTCAAGCTGTGGCCTTCAAGAACTACTACCAATCAAGTTTTGAGTCATATTTATGACAGTCATACATTAACATACAGTAGGATATATTCTTTCTCATTTTTAATATAATTTTAATATAGAAATTTAAAAATGCTATCCTTGTACTTTTCAACTATTAGTACTCATCCCAATCTCTCTGCCACTCTTGGTACTTATTCAAGCTATCCTACTATCACCACATTTGCTGTGAACTTTCTTGAGGGTTTTTGAAGTTTTTGTACTTTCTAGCTTTTTTCTGTGTAGGCTTTCAAATTTACATTTATAACCACACAAGCTAACTTTTATCAAATTCTTATTTGTAGTAAGAACTCTTAAAATATTATTAGGTGGGCATTTATCCTCCACTCAATAAAGAAACTTTAAGACAAAAATATTGTGTACCATGTGTCAAGTTAGCAATTTAAGTGACAAAAAACGATCTTCACCCAGATCCATCTGATTCTAAAACTTTACCATTTTCTGTGCTTCTTTCTCTTCATTCTGGTAAGAACTACAAATGCTGATACAAACAGAGATATGGATTGCACAGGCTTATGAATTACATTTGTTATCTCAGAATGAAAATGAAAGTAGCCATAGACCATTAATTAGATGACTGCATGAGTTGGGGCTACTTAGCTCTCAATACCTTGTCACATGTTGGACCTCCCTTAGGAGAAACATACATGTACTGCATTTGTTTAAGAATAGCTTATGATAAAACAATACCCTATCTTCATCTTCCTCTTAAATCTAAGCCCTTATTTATAAATGCCCTCTTTTCTAGTAACCTAGCATGAGGCATAATGTATTCTACATAAATAAGAACGCTGCGTCTTACTTTTCAATTTGTGTGTTTCCTGGGAGCAGGGCTTGCACAATATTGTACAACTGATGTCTTGTATACAATGTGAGCAGAGTTTTGAAACTCTGCTTCTCTCTTCTGTACTCTGAGACTGTCTTCTATAAGAACACACAACTGTTGGCACACTTTCATCTTCCCTTGTCAAGGCTTTTCCTAAGAGGTGGCCACCCAGGGGAATATTAAGTAGTGTTTGTTTAGGAGCATTCTCCATCTCCAAGATTCAGTGAAACCCAGAACTTTAAAGAAACCCAGAACTTTAAAGAAACTTGGAACTTTAAAAATACCAACCACATAGCCTAGTTGGTAAAGTGACTACTCAGTTTAGAAAAGACAAAGTACTATACCTACATGACATCTTTCAGGAGAAAAGTTTTAGTGCAATTTCTTTGGCCTGAAGAATAACATACTGTCTTGGCAGGATTTCAAATCATTTTATTTTCTATCTTAAGCTTTTAAGAAACAGCTACTTGGTAAATGAAGCAGAAGCTTGTCTCTTTTTGTGTCTCTCTGTCTCTGTCTGTCTCTCTCTTTCACCTAAGAAAGTAGGAAAACTGAAAATACCTTTGGCTCATTTCGTTTCTGTCTTCACCAGTATAAAATACTTCAGAGTATTGCTCAGCTACAATTGTCAAAGGGCCGGCAGTTAATGTGGTCTTCCATATATTGCAGCCAGGGCCATTGATAGAGCAAAGATGACAGGACCAGAGATACAACCAGTACTTACAGCATTCTTAGACATACTACTATGACACATCATCTCTTCTCTCCACCAATTCTCACTGTTCGTATTTGTCTTCTGCTCTCCAATGGTCATAGACTAGCTTGGCATTTACTTCAATATTTTTGATTGTGGCTTGACTTCTTAGCTCACATCTGTGTAATAATTCATGGTATCTTCCCTGAATGCCTCAGTTCTGGCTTTAGCGCCCTAGATCTCAGGAGACACCAGCTCAATGGCACATCCCACAGACCTCTTTACTTTCCAAAGCTATTCCTGACCACCTGCTAGGCTTCTGGGAGATCTACTAGTATTTAATAGAGAACATTGTAAAGTTCAGTTCTCCTCCCTGGTTCTAATGAAGGATGCCCTTCTTTTTATTAGCTAGTCCCCTTTAAAGTAGTCACTTAATTCTTCAAAGGCTGTTCACTGAAGATTAGTAATAACTGGCTGAGCCAGCTCTGCAGTGGGAATATTATGAATTTAACATATATGAAGGAACTTTCTAAACTGAGGAGAGATCTGTATATAGTTGACATAAAAAACAGAGGTATTTCCTTTAAGGTAAGTTCTCTGCTGCCCTCTTCTGGTTCTCAGGTTCCAGAAGTGTAATCTATTGGTAGACTAGACCATTGATGAGACCAGAGACAGAGACAGAGATGGAGACAGAGACAAAGACGGAGATGGAGACAGAGACAGACAGAGAGACAGAGACAGAGAGATCTCTCACAAATTGGTCTTAAAGTCTATTCATATGTATAGTCCAACTCTTTTGTGTCTTTTCTTCTACTCAGATTTCTTTGAGTTTTCCCTATCTCTTTCTTTGTAAGTATCAACAATATTACTGTAATTTTTTTTTTTTTTTTTTTTTTTTTTTTTTTTTTTTTTTTTTTTTTTTTTTTTTTTTT
>PVJA010010660.1:0-29056 GCA_004027025.1 Myocastor coypus | reverse complement strand
GACAGAGTTTCAAATCTTGAAGACAAAGTCACAGATAGTGAAAAGGTAAGAAAAGATCTCTTAAAAACAACTAGAATGCAGGAAAAAAAAATTCAACATCCACAAGATGATGCAAAGATGAACAATGTGAGATTAGTGGGAATCAATGAGAAAGGAGTCAATACAAATGATGTAAAAAGAATATGGGTAGAAGTAATAGCAGAAAACTTCCCAAATATGAGAAAACAATCTGATATTCAGGGAACTGAAGCATATAGAACTTGAAGTAACATCAACCAGACTAAAAACACACCCAGACATACAGTAGTCAAGAGCCCAGAAATCTAGTAGAAGGATAATATAATAAAAGCCACTAGAGAAAAGAAACAGATCACATTTAAAGGAAAACCCATCAGAATAACGGCAGATTTCTCCTCACAAACCATGAAATCAAGAAGAGTATGAAGCAGAGTGCTTCAAGTCCTCCATGAAAACAAATTCCAACCCAGACTGCTATACCCTGCAAAACTCTTTCAAGTATGAGGGAGAAGAGTATAATTCCAGGACAAGAAACAACTAAGGAATTTCATGATGTCAAAGCTAATCCTACACAGACTACTAAAAAATATTTTAGAGAGGGACCAAAATGACCCAAATTAAACAAATGCAGAGCAGAAAGAACCCATAAATAGGGCAACCGATTAAACACAGAAGAAAAAGGAGTAAAGAGAAGTAAATAAAAGACATGTCAATCATACATCAATACATTTCAATTATAACCATCAATGTAAATGGACTCAATTCTCCAATTAAAAGAAATAGACTGGCAGAGTGGATAAGGAAGCAAAATCTAACAATATGCTGTATACAAGCAATGCACTTAACTCATAAAGAAACTCATAGGCTAAAAGTTAAAGGATGGAAAACAACACTACATGCTTCAGTACCTCAAAGGTGGGGGGGAAAGCAGGGGTAGCAATCCTGTTTGCAGACAGTCTAAACTTCAAAGCAAGATTGATCAAACGAAATAAAGAAGGCCACTACATGCTGGCTAGGGGAAAAGTTAAAGATGAAGAGGTAACACTCATAAATATGTATGCGCCCAACACAGCAGCACCAAGCTATATATGACAAATCTTAATGGACATGAAAAATCTACTGTCTAATACCACAATCTTAACAGGAGACCTCAACACCACTTTATTCCAGAAAGATAGGTCAGGCAAACAAAAAGTTAGCAAAGAAGTCACAGAACTGAACCAGATCTAGGAACATCTGGACTTAGTGGACATACAGAGAGTGTTCCACCCACCACTACTGAATACACATTTTTTTTCAGCTTCACATGGGATATTTTCCAAAATAGACCATCTACTAGTGCATAGGTCATGCTTAAGTATATGTAAAAAAACAAATTATTCCATGCATATTGTCTGACCACAGTGTAATGAAACTGGAAATAAATGACAAAATAAATCACAAAAGCCCTAGAAATACATGAAAATTAAACAACACCCTTTTCAGCAACCAGTGGGTTACAGATGAAATTAAACAAGGAGTTAAACATTATTCACAATTTAATGAAAATTCAAACATAACCTACTGGAATTTATGGAATGCAATGAAAGCAATTCTTAGAGGGAAATTTGTAGCTCTGAATTCACACTTTAAGAAAACAGAATGGAAACAAATAAATACCCTTATGCAGCACCTAAACTGACTAGAAAAGGAAGAGCAAATCAAACTTGAAGCCCAAAGATCGGAGTACATTATCAAGATTAGAAAGATTAGAACAAATTAATGAATGTACCTTGAACATATACTCATAAATGTGACAAACCAGACCTACATGTAAACATCAACTGAGACAAATAAAATAGAATTAATGAACAAAAAAACTGGTTCTTTAAAAGATTAAACAAAATTGATAAGCCCCTAGGGATGCAAAGATGGTTTAACATATGCAAAAATATGAAAGAAAAGACTCAAATTCAAGCAATAAGGAATGAAAAGGGAGAAATTTCCACAGACCCAGTGGAGATTCACAAGAACATTAATAGCTACTTTGAGAATATATGCTCTCACAGAATTGAAGACACAGATGAAATGGACAGATTCCTAGAAAGGTACCCTTTACCAAAACTGAATCAAGAAGATATAAGAACTCTCAATAATTCAATAACAGCCAATAAAATACAAAATATGATGAAAAAGCTACCCCCTAAAAAATCCAGGTTCTGGTGAATTCACAGCCAAATTATACAAGAAACTTACAGAAGATGTAACCCCAATACTCCTCAAATTCTTCAATGAAATTGAAAAGGAAGCAACCTCCCAAAATCATTGCTAGAGTCAAATATCACACTGATACCAAAAACATAGAAAGATGCAACTAAAAAAGAGGACTACAGGACAATCTTTCTCATGAGCATAGAGGAAAAAACCTCAATAAAATCCTCACATATAGAATACAGCACATCATTAAGAAGATTAGGGGCTGGGGAGATAGCTCCGAGGCACAAGTGCCTGCTGGGCAAGTGCAAGGTCGTGAGTTCGAACCCTGGTCCCACCAAAAAAAAAAAAAAAAAAAGAAGATTATGCATCATCAACAGTCAGGATTCACCCCAGGGATGCAAAGATGGTTTAACATATGCAAATCTATAAATATAATACACTATTTCAATAGAGCCAAATGAAGAAACTACATGATCGTCTCCAATTGATGCAGACAAATTTCAACACTCATTCATTTCAAAGTGGATGTACCTTGAACATATACTCATAAATGTGACAAACCAGACCTACATGTAAACATCATATAGTTCCCGAATGTAAGAACTCAAAAGAAGAAATAAAAACGGAAAGGCATAATACAGATGAATGGAAATCAAGAACTTAAGGATTGAACAACGAAGAGACAGTAAGAAGAAAAGTTAGAAAATATGGCAAACCCAAAAGCCATGTACTTATATACACAGGATGAATTAGACAATGGTCCTAAGTGTCTCCGACAGGTTTTTGACACTGAGGATAGTAATGTGTAATACTAAAACCATGCTTGTAATGCCTGTCATTCTGGTCTTTTAGATGTGTGCTGCTTCTAGTGTCACTTCAGTTGTTGCTATATTCTCAGGCAAATGTTTGTCTTAAAAAAACAAAGAAAAGGTAATAAAAGAGAATAAGAGACAAGGAATTTTGTATATGGTTAGCTCTCTAAATTCCTTTGTAAAATATGCAACTGTTTTTTTTTTTTATCACATTCTATAGGGATTAATTAGAATATCAATGATTGATGGAAAAATACCAGTTCCACATTAAGCGTAAGGCATTTGATATTCAGAAAGACAGTGATGTTCAGCTCAAGTATCTATGTTATAGAGTAATAGTATCATGAAGCTTCTCTTCTGGAAAATTAACAACTTAAATTTGCACTCCAAAAATTAGTGAAAAAGAAGGGCTAAAAGGATGTCCAATATTTTGGCCCTAGCCCTTCAAGGTCAGTGAGGATTCTGGTTATATCAGACCCTGTGCTGCAACATCTTATAACTCAGTAGTGCCCCAAATTTTTTGTTCAACAAGATTATGGGGCCATAGAGGAAAAGGATAGATGATGTATTGTGTGTCTAAGGAGAGTCATCTAGAGAGAAAACATTCTCTAGGTTTGACCAGAGCAAACTGGGCAAGCAATGGCCATGACTCATCCAGACAGCTGATGCTGCCCAAATTTCTACAAACTCTGTACATGGTTTCAAGGTAAACCTGAGGAGATTTGACTGATCTTGTCAGATACAAGAGTTACATGTTTTGTTATATAGGTCTTGCTTTAACTTGCCCTTAATCTCCTGGAAGAAAGGTTTATACGTGACACATAAAAGGCTAAAATCAAAACTTTTGACATTGCCAGTTTTGCCTATAACTCACTACTATTATGGAATGTTGGACTATGTATATAACTATTTTCTTTTAGTTCAATAAGAAGAAATTTTTGTACCTATAATTATTAGAAAAATCATCACGTCCACATCTTTTACTCTGAACAACTACTATGGAGACAACAATATGCATTGTATTAATTATTGTGGCTGTCCTACTGACATGTTTTGAAACTGTCTCATTGTAATTTCTTATTAAAAGCAATAAAATTATTTAAAAAGTTCACATAACTACTACGAAGACAACAATAAACAATGTATTAATTATTGTAAACTTCCTACTAACCTGATTTGAAACAGTTTCATTGCTATCTTATCTTTTTTACTTCCTAAAATGAATAAAATAAAATGAATTACATGCCTATTTGACACCATACCTCAGGGTTTCTTTCTTTTTATTCTTAGCTGCAGTCCTATAAATCAGACATTTTTATGTTGATTTTAAAAATGAAATTAGTTAAAATATACCAATGCTTGTCCTCTATTTTCTTTTCTTCATGTATGACTATTTCTGGTGTCAATTATTTGTTTTTAAATTATGGTTCTAAAAGTGAAGTTCTTTTATTGGAACTTTGTTTTTGGAAAAATCAAGGATTTAGCTTTTTAAATTCTTGTTCTTAAAAACGTAATTTAATTGTTTGAGTTCAAAATGTTAGATTGATACTTACTAGCTTCGGAACATATTAAAGATCCATTCCACTGTCTTCTAGATGTAGTGATTTTTATTAGGTATTACCTATCAAACCCTTTGCTGATACTTTGTAGTTGAGCCTTATTTTATACTCTTGGTGTAATTAGGGACAAATCAAGATATTTATTTTTCAAATTGTAACCGTAAAAGGCATATACTTCTATTCTTTTTTAAATTTTTCTTCTTCTAATAAGAGACAATGGCAATTGTATAATGAGGTCAGAAGTCAGATTGCATAGTTGTTATAATATACAAGATTATTTTTCATTAATATTTGTATAAGCAGTTTGCATAGCTAAGAAGTTTCTACACAAAACAAAAATACAGTAAGTGATTTCATGATAAAAAATTTTGACAATACAGCTAGACAAAGAACTATGCTGGTGAGATAGCTTAGTAGCTAAGCGCCTCCTTAGGGAAGCCTGGGGACTGGAGTTCAATCTCCAGAACCATAGGCCGTGCAAGCCCTGCCTCTGGAAACACTGAGCTGGTGATTTAGATCAGGCATGATGGTGTGTGCCTATAATCCTAGGGCTGGAGGCAGAAAAAAGGAGTCCAAGCTGTGTAGTGAGACTGTGTACCAAATGCATTAAAAAAAAGAAGCATCTCATCACAAGAATACTGATAGCTAATGCATTAATATTATGTGTTCTCAGTAAATGATACATATGTCATACTTGCTTCTAGATTGAATGAGTATTCTGCCTACAGTTTGCTTAGGGATTTTCTTTCTTTTTAATTTTTCTGACTGACTTTGCATGCTTATAGATGGTACTCTGAGCAACCAACTTGAAGAGAACAATGTGCTATATAGCTACTATTGTTGAACTCTTATAATTTTGTGTAGTGAAATTCCGTATAGAAAAAAAAAAAAACCCTTCAAAATGTTCATTAAGAAATGTAAAATTTGAATAAGGTATAATAGAGTGCATGGGATATGCCTGATTCATTTTGAAGGATACTATGCATGAAATGTATTTTCATCTTTTTAGTGAGCTTTACTGGCATGCACTTTATATGCTACCCTATAGTAAAGAATAAATGTTAGCTTGTGAATTAAATACACACACACCACACACACACACACACACACACACACACACACACACACACACACACAGACACATTTTGTTTACTTGGCCCGTTTTACTGGCTATGCTTAGTCACAGGCAGAGGTACTCATTTACTTAAAAATATTTGTTAAGTTCTATGGTGTGGGGACCCATTTTACCATCTAATTAAATGAATCAAAGCCATTTCCTTTATCTCAGAGAGAAGCAGCAAAAGCTATTAGTCTATACAGACAATTACAACAACGGTGAGCTATTTAATCATCAAAGTAGACTACTCTCATAAAAATGTTAGCTAAATTAAGTCGAGGAAATGAAGAAAAAACTAAAAACTAAACCACACTCCAGTGTTATCTGAACTTACAAGGGTTACTTCATTCTTTGATAAAGTTACAAAGAAAGGAACCACAGAGGAGGGAAGAGAAAAAAGGAGAAAGAAATAAAGTGAAGGAGAACCAAAGGGGGAGGGGAGGAAAGGAAGGGAGGGTGGGAGGAAGGAGAGAGAAAGAGTCCTTCATGTGATCATAATGTGTTGCCTCATGCCCAATTTCCACCGACTTTATTTCATCAAAAAGGACTGGTCTATTTTTATTTTGAAAGAAAGGACAGATTGATTAGCCCTCAATGCTAGAGAACAATGGAGATTTTATGTTGTGTCATTACACACATAATATGGTTAAGCAGAGGCAAAAAGTGTGCATTTTCGAAACTCAAAGGTTGACATCTATAACAAAAACATTGTTTCTTCCTGAAAAACTGCTGGAAATGAACGAATGAAGAGAAAGCACAGAGTTCCAGACCTGTGCCATCAGAAGGATGGTCAAGACACACGTTATTGGGAGTTTATGGAAGCCAAGTAACAGAATCTTGATTTGCAACAAAGCAAAACAAAGAAAACAAAAATGAATGAATTCAGGGAATCAAAAGATTTCTGAATATGATTTTATAAATGGTTCTTTAAAAACTGTGAACAATTGGAAAAATAATGGGGATCTAGGAGCAGAAAAGAAATATATATGTAATTTATTTATTAATTTAATTAATTTAGGACAGTGTGTACAGGGTCTACAGGGTCTACAGCATCTCACTACACAGATTGGACTCCTAGTGATCCCCGTTTTCAACTTCCCAAGTGCTGTGATTACAGGACATGCGCTACCACACCCAGTCTTAATCACTGTCTCAGTGCACCTCAGGGGCAGAGGATTGGACCTGGCCTCTGTGCTTTGCCAAAGCATGCACTTTAGTCCACTGAGCTATCTGGCTGGCCCTACAATAACAATTTAAATCATACTAAATTTATTCAGTTTTATTTAGGGCAAAATCTTTATACTCTTTCATCAATAAAATCTTATAGAGTAAGAGTATATTTCAACTGAGTAGCTCATTAAAAATGGAATTAAAGCTGCCCATATGGATTGTGGTGACTGCATGACTCACAGTACCCAAAGAGAGATGATGGCTAGTAAGTGGAGAATCCTGAAAAGATAACAAAGAAGCACGTGAGGTACCAGGCTCTCTTCTGACTGATTTATGAAGACTTAGGTGAAGACAGATTTGCTAAAGTTGCAGGTGATACCGAACTGAAAAGAATACTATTATACTCTATAGCAGAATCCTTTTCTAAGACAAAATTTTTATTAAGATTAAATTTACTATAGATAATTAGAATATAATTAAATATAGAGACGAGTTTTTGAGTAAAATTTAACAGCTTAGCAGGTAAAAACATCATAGTTCTAGAAGAATATATTAACTACAAATAGGTGATGATGAAAAACAACATTGTCCAGGCTGGTATGAAACTTTCAGTGCTCCTGCCTCAGCTTCTAAGGAAGCTGAGATTAGAGGAATGGGCCGTTTTTCTCAGCAATGTATTACCTTCTATGTGTTTATCGGTATCTGCAATTCCTTTCTTTTCCCCCTGGGGATTAAATTCTGGGCCTTCACACTGAATTATACCTCTAGCTCTTCCTAAAGTTTTAAAATTCTTGAGTCAGTTTCAATAATTCTTTAAGGTATTTCAGGCTAGGCATGAACCTGAGATCTTCCTGCATCAGCCTCTCTGAGTCTGGGGACTGCAGGCATGGCCACCGGACCTACCTTGCTATTCTTTTTACTGAGGAAAGATTCAACTCTTGAAGGCCAAATGGGCTTATCTCTTTATAGTTCTTTTTCTTCTCTATAAATACATCCTGCATCAGTAAAGTCATTTAATTTTAAGGTTTGAAATTTACTTTCCTGATGATTACTCTGCATTACCATCTTGCTCTTTGATTTTCTCCATGAGGACCCCATGAGCTTGCTTATGTCCTTAACCTCTTCAGTTGAATGCCATATCAGGCATCATACAGCTTCAGTTTTGCGCATATGCTATTTCTTCCTACTCATGTAGTTGTTCAGATGCTACCACTTGGTCAGTATCATTTGCTATTCAGTTGCTGAAGTGAAAAACCTAGATATCACTTTGCATCTGGCCCTTCACCTTATGTCCTACTGACCATCAAGACCTCTAGCTCCAGCTCCAGGACACTTCCTAATCGTGACCCACTTGCCCACATTTATTGCTACACCATGGGATAAGGCAACAGCATCTCCCAGTATTTCGAAAGCCTCTTTATCTGACTCCCTGATCTATTACACTTCCTACAGGACATTCTTCAACACCACAGTTTTCCTTCAAAGTCAGAAGTCAGAAGTCCTCATGGCCCTACTTATCATGCTGCCATGGCTTTGCATGTTCAAGATCACAGGATCTAATTTTGCATCGTGGCAGCACAGAGCCATTTGCTTGTCAGTCCTGATATTGTTTCCGGCCTCTTCTTCAATCACCTCACTTGTTCACTACAGCCAAAACACACTGGCTTTCCTTCTAGTCCTCAAACATCCCAAACACATTTCTGCTTTAGAAATTAGACATTTGGAAAAATCCCTTTGGCTAAGATTTTCTGCTTTCAAAATTTTAAATTATCATTTCCATGTCATCATTTCTTCAATGGATACTGTATCCCACTAAGAGCTCCCCCACGATGGTCAGACTATCCTGTTTGACTTTTACCAAAGCAAGCATCAGACGATCTGATTTCTTTACTGAGTTATCTTCTCCTTGTGAGAGTATATGCAGGAGTGGATTCTCATCTTTAATTTTTACTATTACATTCCTAAAAACCGGCACATGGCATGCATAGCACATAATAAATATTCACCAAATGATATGCTCTGTCACTGTGCCGAAAGGCTTACATTGTGTGGATTTAAGTTTCACCGACTATAGCTTTAATCAGGAAAAATGACAACAGGTGGGAGTACATTTGGCTTTAATGAGGTGAGATTATAAAGAGAACAGAAAAGTTTTGGATTTATTCATTATTAATAGAAAGGCATCAGTAGTTGGATGAGAAAATAGAACAGAATATGTGTGGCAGAGGAGCACAGGCTGGAACAGGTTGCAACAGGTTGAGTCCAGAACCTCCTTCCAAGGGAATTCAATAATGGAGAGCAATACTGCAAAGCAGTTTCAAACTCAGCACTACTGACATTTTGGGCTTGACAATTCTTCGTGTGGGGCTATCTGCAATATCGTAGGACATTTAGCAGCATCGCTGGACTCTACTCACACGGCGAAGTAGGTTGTTCACAGTTAGGACAATCACCAATATCTCTGGATATTGCTAAATGCCCCAGAGGAGAAGAGGAACAAAATTGCCTCTTGCTAACCTTAGTTCACTACTGTAAAGGATACTTTTTTTTTTTACATTCATGTTTTATTTTTGTCTGGCTTATACACAAAATTATTTAGAAGAAATCACCTCTTAGTTACCAATGACAAGTTGTTGAAAAGGAAATATAATAAAACATATCAAATATAAAAACCTAGAGAGGTTTTGTGGGATTCTGGACAGAGAATAAACTATGTTCAAAGAGGCAGCTGGTTTAAATCTCTGCACTGGCACTTACTTGCTGAGAACCCTGAGGTGAGTTGTTTAATGGAGCTGAACGTTGCTTTCCTCTTCTGCACAACGGAGAATGAAATCCCTGTATTTATTTTAGAGATGTTGTAAAGATTGAATAAAATAATGCATGAAAATGATGTGGTTGACTGTAGAAAACATGCTCTTTGAATGGTGGCAATTTTTTTAGGTATGATTTTCATCTTTTTATATCTCTGACTGTCTGTCTATATCTATCTATCTATCTATCTATCTATCTATCTATCTATTTATCTATCATCTGTTCAGTACACAATAAAGCTGTAGTGAAAAAAGAAAACCTCTCAGGAAATGGCTTTGTTATTTCCATGCAAGTAGAATTTGCCAGGAGTCAAGCATCAATTGCAGTACCACTTTCTGATTACACATTGGACTGATTGATGATAAAAGCCTTCTTAATTTTTAATGAGATCTGATATTTATGATTGACACCTGCTTCCACATTCTACACCTCTGTTTCCATAATTCCACTTTGTTGAGGTTCACCCTCCTGCCAGTGGCAGGATGAGGTGTTCCTATGCCTCCTTGGATTTTGGGAAACATTCAAGATTAGCAAAATAGAAAATTTGCCTTCTGACACCAAAGACAATAGAAGTTCTAGAGCTATCACTTTTTACTTGTTGATTCCAAATGACCATATCTCAATTTGGTAAAACCTTAAGTCATATTAGTGCAGATGTGACATTCAACTTATGCTCAATCTTAGTATAAAACTTTCAGTATGTTTATATAATGTCTGATTAAGGGTAAAGTCTCAAAGCAATCTTAGTGTGGAAATAAAGTAGATCTTAATAGACAATTTTTATTCTTGCAAAACTCTGAGTATAGCCTTCATCAATAAATAACGGGCATAACTCTTGAATAAGAATTTGAATATGGCAGTAAATGAATGGACCAATAGTTGAAACTTTGAAATCTTTAAACTGGACTTTTAAAGGCTTTGTTTTTAAGTTACTGGATCCTGAATTTTATTATTTAAGTTAGTAAGCTAAATTTTATTCTTCACTCACTTCTAAATGAGAAATACCCATCAAACGGGATAATGTTTTTCTCTCTCCCCTTCTTTTCCTCCCTCCTTCCTTCTCTGGATGTCTATGATTCTGGATCTTTCTGTCTTATAACTTTTCTTTTCTTAGAAAAAATCAGTGCTGAAATTCTAGATACAGTGTGTGCTGTCTTTTTTTTTTTTTTTAATGAGTTTAGGAGAAGGCCTACAGGGTGCACAGGGGCTCACTATAGAGATGGGACTTGTAGTGATAGTCTTGTTTTCAGTCGACCAAGTGCTGGGCTTATGGCACAAGCTGCAAAGCTGAGTATCAATTACTGTCTCAGTAAGCCCTTGGGGTGGGGCTGGCAGAGTATGGCAGGGATCAAACTCTGGCCACTGCACTTGGTTTAAGCAGTCACTTTAGTCTGCTGAGTTATCTGGCTGGCCCTGTACTGCCATATTAGGTGCATATTGGTGGGTTTCTGTGTCTCTGTGACATCTCTGACTCATGTCCACCATTTACTGCCTCTCTACAGGGGTAGTTTGATGCTCCCAGGCACTGGTGCTGTCCTCAGCATGGTCTTTGTTATTATGACTCTTTCCTTGGTTGTCGGCTTCCCCACTTATCTGAAAAATACATGCCAGCTTTCAACCCTACCTCTAAGATTATGATTAATTCAAACTCACAAGCACTGCTAAACATCATGTATAAAGACAAAATCTCCACACAGAACCCACTTTTGGTGATTACAAGAATATCTCTGTAAGGAGGCAGTGTAAATGTTTGCCCCAGGAAAGCTCTGTGGGTTTCTGTAATCTCCGGCTTTGAGTCCAGCTCTTTTTGGACTCTGTACACTACATTTGGTCACTTCTAGAAATGAGCGGTCTTTCTCCATGTTCATACTTCTCAGTAACTTGATAAGATGCTAGTGTTATTTGTGTAAAAATATGCTATTCCTGAGCACTTGGATATAAGTAAATGATCAATACTGCCTTCTCACAAGAGGTTGATCTTGTCATGTTTGCCTTATCCAGTTGCCATAGGTGCTGTCCTCTTCCAAAATTTCCTATGCATCAGGAAATCACCACTTTCCATGCAAAAACAAAACCGGAAATGACAATCCCAGAATACCCTATTATTCTAAGTTACATTTGATCACTGTGAAAATGAAATAAAAACACCACATCTTTTTCAACCATTCCTCAGGTGATGGGCGTTATGGTTGTTTCCAAGATTTGGCTATCACAAATTGTGCTGCTATGCACATAGGTGCGCAAACATCACTATATGATAGGATGTTTTCAGTTCTTTGGGGAAAATTTCTAGTACCAGTTCTGCTGGTAGCCCATAACTATTATTGGGCTATACATGCAACTATTTTCACTTAGTTCAGTGACAAGAAATATTTGTACTAATAGAGTTTAGAAAAGTTATCATGCCTGCATCTTGCACTCTGAACAACTACTTTGAAGACAACAATATGCATGTATTAATCATTGTGGCTGTCCTACTAATGGGTTTTCAAACCATCCCCTTGTTATTTCTTTCTTATTAAAATTAATAAAATAAACACATAAATAAACTCAAAATGAAATAAAACGCCTCATGTGAAATGTTAAGCATAGTACCTAGCAAAGAGTAACTAACTAATCATTTTGAAGAGTTTTGATCTTTCTCACTTATGAATATTAATGCAATGTTTGTGGCCTACAGACCAAACTTAATGAATTTATAACCTTGAGAAGGCCATCAGATATATTCATTAATCAATAGTGATTGCTTTTTATTGAGGATATTAAACTATGGTATTAGAAAAACCTGGAATTAAACTGGAATAATAGTCAAAGTGAAAAAGGAAGAAAAAACAGTTATGAGGACACATGTTTTGGGAAATTCATATTGTAAGAGTGATTGTCCATTGTGTGTCACATCAAGATTAAGATCCTTTTAAAATTAATCAATAATGATTCTGCTGTCATTTTACTGTGTTGTGAATATCTTTCTAGACCTCCGTGGACCTTACAGTACAATCTGATGGAATATTAATTAGAAGGAAATTGATGTGTTTTTAAAAACAACGACAGGGAAGGAAATGGCTATGCCCGCAGCACTCACAGAAAATCTTCTTTCGCAAAGAATTTTTTACAAGTTGGTTTGATTAACAGAATTTCAAAAGGAAACAGACTTTGCCAGGATCAGAATCATCCTAATTAAATGGTCTTATTTGCCTTTTAAAAAACATCATTCAGTTAGTATCTGTTCCTATTTAAAGAATGACTGTTAAAAACACCAGACCTGTATGCAACATGCAGCACTCAGACACAAACAGGCCGAGAGTATTAGGCTGTACACCCTTTTCCATGGCTCCTTGCCGTCTGACTTTGTCAGAGCCTTAGGCAAGTGCTCTGCAGGCCCTCAGGTTTCACACCACCCTGTTTCACATGTTCGCCTGCATCGTAAGTAACAGGAGATGCAGCCACTAACTTCAAATATGCTACATTTTCCTCCATTGTCAGCAAGGATGAGGGGAAGGAGGGCATAGATCGCTGTATCCCTGGTCACCATAGTGGCCGAATCCAGAATATTAAGAGTCTCTCTTGATAACCATGCTATCTACTGATAATTGGCACCACTTGGAGGATCAGTAGAGCAACTGAAGGAACAGAGCTCAGAAGAGGAAACGAATTTAAATCTTGTGTATGTCATTAAGTAGCTTTGAGTAAGAGTAGCATCTAGTCTGCACATCAGCTTCCTCATCTAACATGAACTTGCACAGGGCCTCAGGAGGTCATGTGGCATATGTCTTAGTTACTTTTCTCTCGTGGCTAGGACAAATACCCGACACCAAAATGAAGGAAGTGAAGGTTTATTAGCTCACAGTTACTGGGTTTCAGCCCATATTCAGCTGGCACAAGGCTGAGTGGAACAAAGCAGAGAGCATCCAGTTCATGGCAGCAGAACAGCAACAAAATGGTGGCAGAGGCAGCCAACCAAACAGGGCAGCAGAGAGCAACAGCTCTAGTCTGTCTCTCTGTCTCTCTTTATGTTACATTCAGGCTCTCTCCCTCAGCCTGTCGGCCTTAGGCTACACCCATAATCCCAGAAGTACTTAAAACAAATAATCCAAGAGATGGTGGATCAAGTCTCAAACACTAGATCAGTACTAGATCTAGTACATAATCTCAGTGACTCATGAGTCAAATCTCAATCTATAGAAGTCCCTGCCCCATGACTGCATGAGGCTTTGGGGAGATAACTAGACATGAATCACAAAGCATACAAGGACACGAACTCTCACACACATCTGCATGCACACATGCCTTAGCACAACTAAAGGGTAAAAACTCACAATGTGGATGAAGCTTGAAGTTCACTTACATTCTAGGTAAGATCTTGCATTTAGGATATACTCTTATAATCTAGTGAGACTGTTGAGTTCCTTAAATTCTGACCATTGACAAGTTATCTTTAAAAAAAAAGCAAAACTTGAAGCCAAGTTCCATGTTTAGAGACATAGTCCTGCTCACATTCCACCTGCTATGGCTCCTGTTCCCACACTGCTTCCCCCACCTTGGGGTTCACAGAAGTCCGAGCACACTGGAGACAAGTTTTCTGATTACAGAAACATCCAGAAAACAGAGCCTTCAATGTGAGGTAAGTTCAGACATGGAAATAAAAAAATGGGGGGGGGGGTCTTTCATATCCTAACCATGCAGTTTCTTTGCTTATTTGTGTAAATAATAAAGTCACATCTTATAAGAATGGTGAACATTTTATAATGTGTTGTTCTGTACATAATTACTGTTTATTAAGCCTTCATGATGTATCAGACATTATGTTACATATGTTTTACAGGTACTCTTGTTTTTCATTGTCATGGGTTGGTGAGATAAGCCCTGTTACATTTTTGCTTTCTGGCAGGGATAGCTGATGCCAAGCAAACTAAGGGACTTGCTCAGGGCCAGAGTCAATATGCAGAGGTGGTGAGATTTAAACCCAAGTAGTCAGACATCAGGTTCGAGTCCTTTACTTCTATGCTGGTTACCCAGGTCACAGCATGCAGAGGGGCCAGGCTTGAAGACAACCCTTGGACTAGTTCCATGGCTCTGCTGCCTAAGAGATAGGACTGTAAAGAGCAAGTCATATAGCGCATTTTCCTTCAGAATGAGAGGTCTCATTTCCTTGTCACACAGCTGCAGTCTTCTGTAGGAAAAACCCCTGGTCATTACTGGGAACATTAGCAGCAATCCTGACTAAAAGCAAAGGTGTCTTTGTTCTGATAATGACAAAGTCGGGGTTTGGCTGAGGCAGACTGTGACACCATAGAGCAACTCACTTTCAGCATCCCAACATCTCAGGGTCATCGTAAAATTTAAGTGACTTGCAGTTATGTTTAGGGTGCCAATTAGCGCATAGTAAGGCCCCATTAAACATTTGTTCTCCTCTGTTGTCACCTTTGTCAACTCTTTTGGTATTTTCCAATTAAATACTAATGTCAGGCCCCTTATGAAACCATTTCAACATTCAAAAAACTCTTTTGTTCCTGAAAATGACATTTTTAAAAGCCTCTGCTTCCAGTGTGAAAATGCAACGTGCTGCTAGCTTAAATAATCCTTTGCCTTCAGAGGGTTATTCTTATACCTGAGCCAAGCGCGTTCCGTTAGTGTTGGCAGACTGAGCTGCGAGAATGCAAGGGCTGCTCTGAGCAGGCGGGAAGATGCTGGAATGTCCCTTCCAGAAGCTAAATAGATATTTTTTACTCAACCATTATGCAACATGTGTAGCTTTGGAAATCTGGTCTCAGGCACTTTTTAGGAGCTTGTATTAAGGTACATGCTTAAGGAAGATAACTTCGTTATGTCAATTGCCACACTGATTACAAACTCTGAATTCTTTAGTACCACTTGGATCTGGTGCCTAGCACAATATCTGGCACCCAGTCAACAATTAATAACTGAGATTTTAACAAGAAACCCTTTTGTAAAGACCAAATAAAAATATTCATAATTAACATAAAGCATCTTCCAAGAATAACAGTTATTTTAACGAAAGTCTGTGTAATGTTGTGACTTATTTCAGGATAAAATGACTATAAGATATGCAATTACCAATGCAAGAAGAGTAACTTAATTAAAAGACTACCTAGATAAGCTTCTGGAGCAAATGCTATTTAGGAGTGAATACATATTTGCTGTTGCTTAAAATTTAGCAAGCTATAGGAAGTAATACAAATCAGCTTATCTCTGTAAGTTTCTTCCACCTCCTCCATCTGGAATATCTCAAAGTAAATTCAGTCCAAAATGAATTCATTGTAACCCAATTTTTATGATTCTCTTGAAAAATCCTTTAAATGGGGGGGAAAAAAACCTATCAAGGTATATATGCATGATGAAAAGTAGAGCGGGCCAGAACATATTGCTTCATTTTGTTTATGTTCAGATTGGGAAAATCTGTTCTGATAATATCACAAAGATGGTGTGCATTTAGTAGCCTGTGGAAAATATTCTACATACTTAATGAGGCTATTGATCTTTTCCCTTGAGCATCTAATACTTCATACCCTACACACTAGAGGTAGTTGTCAATTTCCACATCTATCATGGACAGCATCTGAGATGAAACCATACCAAACAGAAGGATTCCTATGTATTGTGCCTCTTCCCTATCCAATCCAGTCCTCAGTGGTAATTATGAAGATCTTAAAAGAGGCCATCACAATAGTCTCCTTGCTTAAGTATAAGTTATCTTGGATGCCTAATGCACCCTGAGTGGCCTCTTCACAGAGGCACAGCCCTCATGGATGGTGGATGCTAATTGCATGAAATCTACTTTGAGCCAGGTGTGATGGTGCATGCCTGTAATCCCAGCACTTGGTAGGCTGAGAAAGGGGGACTGGTGCTAGTTCGAGAGCAGCCTGGGCTACAAAAGTGAGCTCTAGGCCAGCCAGAATTGCATAGCAAGACCCTGACTCAAAAAGACAAAAAAAAAAAAAAAAAAAAAAAAATCTACTTTGGATGCAATTAGAAGGTAACTGGATACATCTAAGCCAATAACCATTTAAATCTTTATTAACCATCTAATTAGAATAAGTTGGACCATTTGTTGTTGTTGTTGTTGTCTTTTTGAGATAGGGTCTCACTGTGCAGTTCAGGCTGGCCTTGAGCTCATTTTTGTAGCCCAGGCTGGTCTCGAACTCACACCGATCCTCCTGCCTCAGCCTCCCGAGTGCTGGGATTACAGACGTGCGCCACCACGACCGACTCTGGACCATATTTTAAACTCTGAAATTTTCTAATCATATGTTTGAAAGAAATTAAACATCCCATGTCTCCTGGAATACAGCGTTGCACCCTTCGAGCAACTGAAGAAAAAATAGACATCACAGACCAGTGGTGGTGACCAATAGCACGTGTGCTGCAGCGGGCTGCCTTCATCACTGGAAGCTTGCAAAGGTTCAATCTCACTGACACTGCCTAGCCATACACTGAAATGCTCTGCTATTTTTATAACCCAGTTAGCACCATCGTTGCTAAACTCTCTGCCCCAGCTATTAGCATACACAGCAAGTGGACTGTGAATATTTCAAAAGAAGGGCTGGAGTGGGGGGAGCAGACAGAAAAGGGGCAGGGTGAGTGCCTTGATGAAGAGATGCTGAAAACAGGCCTTGAACAAGGGCTTCACAAATGTACTTTTAAAATAATCTACAACATTCCAAAAAATGTTTTGTCCCTTATTTTGATCAACGTTGGGCTTGCCTTATGCTCTGCTCATTTCTGTCTACATAGAGGGCTCTTGGTGTTGAATTATTTGTTTCTTAGCACCTAGACTTTCCTGATATAATTATGGCTTTACAGTAGGGATCTCCCCCTCCTTTATCTCCTGTGGCAGATACTCCCTCTTTTATCATTTTCATATGGGAAATTTACTCACTGGCAATGGCACGTATGACCTGAGTCAAGAATTCCATGTGCAGTACAGGGATATACAGGAAACCAGGCAGTAGGTGTTATCCATTATAAAATGCCAAGGTGATTTCCCAAGCTTCACCCATGTAAGAAAATGTACATGGGATAAAGCGAAGGAGGTAACTAAAACCAGTATTCATCTTGACCGGAGTTAGGGACACAGAATGTTTTGAGAGTGGGATGGTACTGAGATGCTATGGACTTTTTTTATAGATACAGAAGGTAAATTTTTAGTCTAAACCATTTTGGCTGGCTTTGCAATGCATTTCATACTGCAGTGACACTGATGGGCACTGTAAGTGGAAACAAGCCCTGGGAACTGTTGGCCACACTGACTTTGAATTTAAAATCTTACATTAAGCCCATAGAAAAATTATATGTACTGTAGGGCAATCCTAATAATATGAGTAATACCAGTTAGATTTACTTAATTACAAAGGCCTTTAAAATTCTTGATAAGTAGTTTTTTTCCTCTCTTTTTTCTTTTTATAATAAGCTTTTGCCCCTATGTACTAGAGCCATGGAATAATGGTAGCACTAAAATTGGTAATTATTTTTTAAATGATTATTTCAATCATTACAACATAGTATCAGGAAACAAAAAGACTTATGGCTTTGAAAAAATATCTGTACAATTTGACCTCCTTCTTGTTCTGATGCTATAAAGAGTTGATTATTCTACTAGTGAGATTTAAGTAGTATGTGATTAAGAAAAGTATAATCTCAGTCTCTGCCTTACTTCCCCCATATAAACACTGAGTTCACACATGAAATATAAATTGTATGTACTATAAATATGTACTAATAAAAATAAAAGTTAGAGCTGGCCAGATGGCTCAGCAGACTAACTCACTTAGGCAGATGCAGTGGCCGGGTTTAGTCCCTGGTGTGTTATGCTGGTCCCAATGCCAGGGTACGCTAAGACAGAGATTGAAACTGGGCATGGCGGCATGTGCCTGTAATCCTAGTGTGTGGGAGGCTAAGAAAGATCACTGAGTCTGATCTGTGTAGTTAGACCCTGTGGACCCTGTACTAAATATATTTTTAAAAAGTTAAAAATGCATATGTCTTAGAGCTGTCGTCTGCTGCTGTATATTGCTGCTGTATATATCTGTAGGGCAGATACTCTCAGACACATCACTGTATCTTACCTCACGACCACAGTCATCCTCCTGCTGGTTCACATTTATTTCTGTTTCACAGTCAGTCACCCTTGAATATTGTCCATAATTATACAGTTTATGTTATATGGAACATTCTTAAAAGAGAGGATAAAGTTTTTGTCTGGAAGACATAGTAAAGCTAATGACATGTGACAAGAAAACAACAAAATGATGCTGTGTTTTAAATATATTTAGCTTCCTCTCCAATCCAATCCCAATACACTGTCTCCACCTTTAAGGTATTTTTAGGTAGCTGGACATTCACTATGCCATTTTATTTTATTTTATTTTATTTTATTATTTTATTTTGGGAAGGGTCTAAGGGTGTTCAGGGTCCCACTGTTAGATCCGACTCAAAGTGATCTACTTGTTTACAGCCTTCCGAGAACTGGGATTACAGGTGTGTGCCACCACACCAGTCTCAATTGCTGTCTCTGAATGCCCCAGGGACAGGGCAAGACTGGCAGACCCAGGAATCCAACCCTGGCCCCCTGCACCCCTGCGCCTGCTTAGAGACATTGACTATGCTATTGATGGCATGTCTAGTCCAGATTTAAATACTGAAATGCAGAACTATATTTATTTGCTTTTGATTAATAAGTGCTAGGTTGGTAAAGACAATGTGTGCCTTATAATGGAACTAGCAAATGTTAGTCTATGAAATGAAAGCAACAGTGCTTCTAAATAAACTCTGTACATAATTTTAGCTAGGTCAATTCAAGGCTATTGCTATGGGGAGGAAAAAGCTTTTAATTGCTTGTTGTTGTAGATGTTTCACAGCCTAAGACCTCACAGTGTGAAGAGAAAATTAGAACAACTTTTCATTGATGAAGATTAAACTTTTTCATCATTCCTAAATTCCTGGGGATTTCTCTGCACTAACTCTATGTGTTTTAGTCTTTTCAATTAAATCTCCTGGGGAGTGGTTGCAAGAATGCCCACTGACAAGGACTATCAGAGTTGGCAAGAGTGAGGCTTCTTTCTTAGCTGTTCCTCTTGGTTATTCCCATATATGCTGAATTTCTCAGAAATACCATATAATCAGCAAAAACTGCTAAAAGCCAAGCACTGGTTACATTAGTCTGCCATCAAAATTGAACTAATGACAAAATTAGTTTGGGAAGAAAGAGTTTGTAAAAAAGTCAAGAAGTCAACAACAGTCAACCTTGCTAAGATGTTTTTCCTGGGATAATTTATCTTGACATTTAGGAATATGCACTAGGAATTTAAACCCAAGTGGACATGCTACACTAGAATGGGGTGAAAAATGTGAGCTTCTGCCTTCCCGTTTTCCATCAGCTGGGCCTCAGGCTCACCTTGGTCCCTCCCACCGAGTGGCTTGAATGCCTTAGTGGTTTGCCACAGAGACCATGCAGAAATCACTGCTGCTTCCACCTGGCTCTGGGCTGGAGCAGTCAATTAAAATCAGCTTAGAAAATACCCTGAGAAAGGCTGTACTTTTTTTTCCTTCTATAAAATATATCTTGTGGGACTAAGAGAAATGCTTTCAATTTTATGCAGTATATATGCTTGAATGATAGATCAAAACAGTCATGCGGGAAACCGGTAGCCTGGAAGGTTAGGGCAGAAATAACAATAACATTTAAAATTCAAGTATTAATTCTCATTGAAAAACACAAGGCAGAGAAGGGAATCCCTAGCTGCCAAGCAAAAGGTAAAAGATGAATCCATTTAAGACATCTTTATTTCCTAAAATTCAAACTTGCCTTAAGCAAGAGAATATTTGTGAAATATTGCACATGGGAGAGGAAGGCAAACAGATCAGTAATTTTAAATATACTGTACATGTTTAATTAGTTTTGAAACATGAATTAGTGCGAGAGATTGCAGCTTGGAAGCCAAAAAGTTTGCTTTTCAATTAAGCGCTTGAAAATATGCTCAATTAAGATTTGCCAAATACTTAAGCCCTCTGCCGCAGTGACAAATTGAGTATCCCAAACTATAAAAAGATATGCAACTTAGGCTCCTCCTTCCCCTGCCGTATATAAAAAAAAAAATAACTCTAGAGAATCTATAATAATCCGGGATACTCTGGTTACCCTATACCAGATTTTTAAATTCACTATTGGGGATTGAATTCAGGACCTTTACATTTAACCATATTCCCAGGCCTGCCTGCCTGCCTTCTTTCCTTCCTTCCTTCCTTCCTTCCTTCCTTCCTTCCTTCCTTCCTTCCTTCCTTCCTTCCTTCCTTCCTTCCTTCCTTCTTTCTAAGATAGGATCTTGGTACACTGCCTATGTGGAACTAAAACTTGTACTCCTCCTGTGTTTGCCTCCCAGAGTACTGAGAATGCAGATGTGAATCACAACCACAGTGCATTTTCTGCTTCAGGTGATTTAAAATATGCATGTGCACAGGCCATTAGCATTCTTCCAAATGTATATTAGTCCCGAGTTCAAGATTGACTGATATAAATTTTTTGTTAACTTAAGGGGTATGTGACCTACATAGCTATAGCTTGAGATTTCCTGAGTATTAATGGGAAATTGCAAAGTAAAATGCAGAAAAATGTATCTGCCTTTTCACTGACATGTACTTTAGCAGGCTATGAAAGTGATCACAGTTCTTTATATCTCTTCTTAGCAAGATACAGAGTCTACTTCTCAGGTTCTTTAAATGAGCCTGGGCTTGCTTTGGCCAACGCGCTGTCAGTGAGCACGAGCAGGTGCCCAGCCTGGCAGCCTTGCTCACATGATGTTTCACTTCCTATTCTTTCTTCTCAAACCCTGAGCAGTCATGCAAACAGGCCCAGTTAATCCTGCTGGACCATGGGAGACACAATTCTACCCTCACTGGCCCTGTCCCAGTAGCCATCAGCCTCAAAGAGCAGAGCTGCTGAACCAGCAGCTGCTCCAAGGTGCATGAGCGAGCCCAGCTTAGCCCAGATGAACTGTGTAAGGTCACTCATGTCTGTGACCAAGACTTACACATGAAACAGATAATATTGTTAAAGTCATTATACCTGTTTGCTGACATATGAAGACCTAATATATGTCCACTATACAGTTAATATGGCAAAGCTGTCATTGCCATAATACAATGAGAACTGGTACTTTTTTTTGGATCCTTGAAGAGTAGAAGATAAAATATAGAACAGGAGAAATATATGATATAATGTAAACCCCTGTATATATACTAATGAGAGCTTTTTAACTGCTGGGTTCACTATATAATTGAAAACATCTTCAGTTTGGCATTGATTAACCTGCCACATGTACATCCTCTGAAGCACGGGGGCCCAGGATCATTCATCATTCCAACCTGATTGCAATTAGAGGTAGGAAGTCAGACTGGCACACTTTATTCTCTGGGTATGCAGTAATAGACATCTAGAAAGCAAGTAAGAATATGCATGAACAGCTGAAGACAAAAATACTCTACTTCTGTTTTCTCTCTCAGGAACTGTTCTGAAACACCAGGAGGTGATTTTTTCTTGTACTGATGAGAAGCTACATGCTTAGGAAGTACTCAAAAATGTGCTCTTCTATGGCATTTTTGTGGAGTGTGTGAGGAAAGAAGTGTTTTCCTCATTCAGCCAGTGTCCTCTGCTGTCCTATTTGTGCTAGGAGCCATGCTAGGCATGGAGAAGGCCAGGAAGAACATGGGAAAACAATGCTTTCATGGATTCTATATTCCAGTCTGAAGAGACAATACATAACAATGTAAATCAAAGCAAAATAAGTGAACAACTGTGGAGGACCATCTGGAGGACTCCCCTTGAAAGAAGAGCAGATGTTCCTGTTTTGGCTAAACCTGGCCCTACCTCCCTCTATTGATATGTACAGAGCTGGCTAGGACATTTCCTTATCTCCTCAGTTGTCATTAAGCAATGCAGGTGGGTTTAGCAGAAGTGCTAATACTTTAGAAGCTATGTGTCAGGTCAGGGATGCTCTCGCCTACAGCTCCCCAAATAATGTGCCAGCGAGGCCCAGTGAAGCCAAGCTGCTGCTGTTGGCTGGATGAAAACGAGCCTCAAGCAAAGAGACCATGATTCCTCAGGGTGTGGACTATGCATCAAAACTGAAGCACCAGCCCCCAACCACTATATAGTGCCCCACAGTCTGAGATATACACACTACTCTCTCTCTCTCTCTCTCTCTCTGCATACCACAGATGGCTTCAGGCCTCCTACCTAGTCCAACCCTCAGCACTCCTGTGCTTCCCCTGCTTCTTGGCAGTCTCTCATTTGTGAGGCAATGGCAATTGATAAAATCTGGGGTTGGGCCCTGGGTTGAGGCTTTTTCTCTGGTTAGCTGTCTTTCTAGCTGGAATTTGGGCCCCCATGGCACTCCACAACTACAGATATGCCTTAGTGTCTTTATTTTCAACATGCATTGCACTAGAAGTGATAGATTGGAATAGTTCACTAAAATTCCAATAGCTTCTCCATGAAATTAAAAATGTGAAATTTTTTTTCTGGGCCAAGATGAAGTCTAGAAGGGCTTTTTTATACCCAAATTATTGAGTTGTAATAATGGCTACAGAGGAAAATCCAACGTGAATAAATGCAGGAAGATTGAATTAAGGCACTTGGAATATATTCCCTCAAATTAATATATTGAAGAGTTCCATGAATGCCTGTGTGACTATTCTTGCAGTCAAAAGCTTCTCCACTGAGATATATCCTTAGTGTGACTGATTTTGAAGATAAATCTTTTGTGAGGTAAGTAAGTCTAAATGAAGTAAACACAGCTGAGATTGTGATGCCATGGGATGGGTGTTCTTATCAGAGAAGGTCAGCTTGGTCTCTCCTCATCTCTGCCTCTCTCCCTTTCACCCTGTCTTACCTTTCTCTCTTTTTCTGTTGGTACAATTTTACTTCACTAAGAAATGGCCACATAAGGATATAGCGAGAGGATGGCCTTCTACAAGTCAGGAAGAAAGTTGTCATCAGAAATCAAATTGGCTAGAGCTTTAATCTTAAGAGTTGGGGCCTTTGGAATTGTGAAAATATTTTTTTTTCCTTTTTGCTTGAGCCACCCCTGCATGGGTATTTCATTCTGACAGCACAAGAAGACTGACACCAAAGGAACTTTCACACAATGTTTAAAAAAATCTTTAGAAAACTTGTCTTATTTTCTTCCAAGTTAGGAATAAAGAAAATATTCAAGTCTGACAAATCCTCTTACTATAAATTTCAAGTTTTTAAACTGCCTTCTCTTCTCTTCTCTTCTCTTCTCTTCTCTTCTCTTCTCTTCTCTTCTCTTCTCTTCTCTTCTCTTCTCTTCTCTTCTCTGCTCTGCTCTGCTCTGCACTCTGCTCTGCTCTGCTCTGCTCTGCCCTGCCCTGCTCTGCACTCTGATCTGCTCTGCTCTGCTCTGCTCTGCTCTTCCCCATCCCCTATTTTCTGGGGATAGCATTAAAGAATCTGAGAAGGAAGAAACCTTCCTGGCCTCATCTCACACCTGATCTAGAACTTTCCCACAGAGGCTCGGTGGCTGAGGAGTGGTCTGCGTGGTCCCAGCTCACATGCACATCCTTGGGCCTTGCTCTAGCTGTGGTGCTTCCTCTGGCATTGTTTCTCAGACCTTTCCCTCCCATGCCCAGTGGAATCACACTGTGATCTAGTGGCTAGTAGTTTGACAGCTGTGAAGGCTTTTCGTCTTTTTGAGACAGGGTCTTGCTATGCAGTTGAGGCTGGTCCTGAGCTCACTTTTGTAGCCCAGGCTGGTCTCGAACTCGCACCAATCCTCCTGTCTCAGCCTCCCGAGTGCTGGGATTACAGGCGTGAGCCACCACGTCCGGCTACATTGTGAAGGCTTTTCAAGTGACTTAAACTACCTAAATCTTGGTTTTCTCATCTGAAAATTGAAGGAAAAATACCTACCTCACAGGCTTCTAGGAGGAATTAATAAAGCACAAATGAAGATATTTTGTTTTTGCAAAAATGATCTTTTTTTTTTTAAACATTCTTCCTGGTCTCCCTAGCTTCTATAGCTACTTGCTATACAAGCAAAGGCTTCTTCTCCTTCTCCTCCTCCTCCTCCCCTCCTCCTCCTCCTCCTCCTCCTCCTCCTCTTCCTTCTTCTTCTTCTTCTTCTTCTTCTTCTTCTTCTTCTTCTTCTTCTTCTTCTTCTTCTTCTTCTTCTTCTTCTTCTTCTTCTTCTTTTTGTAAATGTATTTAGGATGGGGTCTACAAGGTACAAGGTCTACAGGCTCTCACTGTGTAGATAGGACTCACAGTGATTTTCCTGTTTTCAGCCTGCCAAGTGCCGCAATTACAGGGGTGCATCACCATGCCCAGTCTCAGTCACTATCTCAGGAAACCCCAGGGGTGGGGACAGCATGGCATGCCCAGGGAACAAACCCCAGTCTATACATTTTGCCCAAATAGGCACTTTCATCCACTAAGCTATCTGACCAGCACAAGCAAAGGATTCTCAGTTTCCTCATGGTGATTTTACAATTCTGGAATGAATCGTTTAACTCTTTTGCAATTCTCAATTCTTGGTTGTGGTGAATGTTTCTGGCTTTGATTTTCATAACTTCCAAATGTATGCTAGTTAATCTTGATTGTCAACTTAATTAATGGGAGAGACACCTAGGAAATTAGTGAGGCCACTTCTGGGTGTTTCTGGGTCATGGGGCATGAACAATGCCTGACCCCTTCTTCTCTGGCCCTGTTTTCTCATTCTCCACTTCCAGGATGCCAGGGCTGAGCAGTTTACCCCCACGATAACTTGTGCCATGATGTTTAGCTTCGGAGCCAGGTGACAGTGGACTGAAACCCTCTTCTTCAAGCCCAAATAAACCACTCCTCTTTCAAGTTGTGTGGTTTGAGTTTTTTTGTCCTACTAATGGACATTAGACCAATAATAGACATTTCTTTGATTTCTCAGCCATCCTACCTTTATTATACATCTTCAAAGCATCACACACCTATTATGTGTATCTTATATGATTCCACCTTTACATGTATTGAGTCTCTCTCCTAAATCACAGATGTATATGAGGTCTCAAATTACATATTTTTCATTATTTAAGATTTGTCATAATAATTAAATACATCAAAGTTTAAAATGGTATGGAATAAAATTTAAGCCTTTACTCTGTTTCCTTTGCTATGATTTTGTGCCTAATATTTTTAATACATTTTGAGTTTTAGAAATTCATTTAACTTTGTATCTTAATTTTTAAAAACTTGGTCAGGTTTAGTAACTCTAAGGTTCCTGGTTCCTCTAACATGTCACAAATGTCTCTGCTTTTTATGGTTATGAGCCACCCTATTTCATGTACTTGTTTCAGTGAGTCCCATCACTTAACTTTGACTGTCACCCACTATTCTTCCAATAGCTGCAAGATGAGTGTTTCTTAAGTGGAAGACATACTACACCTTTTCTAAGCAACATGGAGGACAAAGCAAAAGGGCCAAGGCTCCTTCTGCCATGTAGTTGCAGATATAAACCTCAGTTGGTTTGTATGACCTACTGCATGCTTCATTTTTAGGGATGTCATGTACATTTTTTTTTTGTTATTTAGATTTAAATGCCCCCATATACTTGGCCAACTTTAAAACTAGGTAGCCATCAAAGTCTGAAACCCAGAGTTATTGTAGCAGCCGCTACATTTAGCCCTTCTAACAATAAGGCTGTCATTTTAGAAATCTACTTCATGTTTCAGGATAGCATTGCAGGGCCTAAAGTACAGTATATGAACGTTGTTCTAAAGGGAGCCTAGATAGAAGAATAACAGCAGTGCAAGTCCAGTGAAGCTCAGACACAAGCGGTGGCAAAAGCCAGTGGCAGTGCCAGAGCCTTGCTCAAATGGCTGTGGAGATGGCCTTCACGCTTCCCCTGAATAGCCTTCCCTTTGCACTTGATTCTGAAAGCCCTCTCACAGTAACAATATCACACTAAATCCCAAATGCCATCCTTGAAAGGGAACAGCCACAGAGGTCCCGTTAAGGTTGCAATTAGGTGGCTCCTATTCTGAAAAGGCTGAGGGACAGGGGTGTGAGCTAACTCACTTCTCAGATAAAATGACCTTTGAAGAGTCTTCAGGCAGCCAAGAGAGCTACAACTATTAAGCAGCATGTCCCGTTTGATGCAGTGATTTAGTGCTCTGGCACACTTCCACGTACGGAGAGTGCAGTGGAAAATACCCTCCGCCCTTCACTGGCCCTTGATCTTCTGTGCTTACTTCCTGGCCCTCATCTCATTTAGAAGTGTCCTAGCATCCAAGCCAGCAAGGAGGTAGGAAAAAAGAAAGAAAAATTGGAGCCTTAGGAATGTAACTTTCAGAGCCACAAGCTTTTCAGCTCCTCTCATTTATATTTTTCCTCTTAAATGTGTTAGGAGGAGAAAAGACAATACCACGGCCTGCAACCTGGGCCCATGAATGCCTGAAAATGAAGGTCCCGAAGGCTAAAAACTAACAGCGCCTTAAGCTTGCTGTTAAAGACAGTAAGGCAGGAACATTCAATATGTATGTCCTACCAGATAAATGTTTTTCAAAGTTTTGAAGATGAGCAGTTGTAGTCTCCAGTGTGCTAAGTTCCCACCTGGCGATCAGCTCCAGAGCCATCCCCATACCGACATGTAAACCTGTGTGCTATCTTCTACTCCACGCTATAAGAAGTGGAGGGAAAAAAGGCTGACATCAAGAACTTTTCCTTATAGAATGATACTAGAAATGCACAGAAAAAAATTGCTCTAGGGAACTTTAAACTCTGGCCAGCTGGTTCATTAAATTATAATTAGGGGGGAGAGAGGGTGGAAGGAAGAGAGGAAGGGAAAGAGGGAAAGAGGGAAAGAGAGAAAGAGAAAGGAAAAGAGAAAGAGAGAGACAGAGACAGAGAGAGAATATGAATAATTAAAGGCAATGTGGACAATTCAGAAGTTTTTCTTCTAATTATTCATTAATCCAATAAATATTTGTCACCCCTCCTGCTGGAGTTTAAAGTCTAGTGGGAAAGTTGAGGCTAGAGGAAGACATTTATTCTTTTTTTTTTTTTTTTTTTTTTTTTTGGTGGTACCAGGGATTGAACTCAAGAATTTGTGCCTGCCAAGCAAGCACTTATTCCACTGAGCTATCTCCCAGCCCTGAGAAATACATTTATAGTGCAAAACACGTAATGGATTTACCCACTTAATTGTTCACAGAAGCAGAGATTTCTTCCCTTATTAAAACAACAACAATCAAGTGCAATAGAAACATATAAGGGCTTTTTGGGCCAATCAGGAGAGGAGGATGCATTATTTCTAGAGAGGGTATAATATTTAAAACATATCCTAGAGGTTGAAATAAGTATGTAGCAATAAGTTTAAACTGAAGAATATAACAGCAAAGTAGAATAGTAGGACTAAACACGCAAAGCCAAAAGGGGGCAGGAGTGTGAACTAATAGAACGTCATGATGATCTTTTCTGAATTAATAGCAGATTTCATTCAGATTGATTCAAATATGCTTGGAAACCATGTAGTGCATATAAGGTAGAATGTAAAATTCTGTCCAGATTTTCAAATACTTCGATGATGTTTTTTATCACAATTTACTAACTTATGATTGATTTGTAGAACAGACTGTTTCTAACAGTGAAATAACACATTTGGTAAATAATCCAATTTTGGGATGATATATACGAGAAAGGTGACTATAAAACATGAGAAAGATTGAGGTGACATTATGAGAATATGGTTCAAAGTGATTTTTGTAAGATTTAATTATTGATGCATGATCTTTGCCAGAGACTGGAAGCAAAGGTGTGTTCTAATTAAAGTATATGCACAGATATTAATTCATTATTAGCTTAAAATTAACTCTAGGGTTAATTATCATTACTGTGCTAAGTTTTGGAGGTTTACTAAAATCTATTATATGCAATTTTTATTAATATATGCAATGTACTTTCAGCAGCAGTCAAAAAGCAAATATATAATAACCATATTGCAAGATAGAAAATGAGCTTTGCCATGAGTTATATACCAAAGAAGTTAGAACTACAGTGGAAAAAGTTTTCTCTTCTATTGAGAAGTCTATGGCAAAAAACTGTGATGGCTACATGACATTTTATTTATTTTTTTATTTTTTATTTATTTTTATTTTTTATTTTTTTTTATTAAAATTTTTTATTTTATTTATTTATTATTTTCTTGTTTCAGAACCTTTGTTTGTTTAGTCACTAATTTTTATGGCCGGCTCAGCCCGCCCCAAGGGCAGGGCTGGCGCAGCATGTGGTGCCGGGGATCGAACCGCGGTCCCTGAAGCCGCCCAAGCTTTCCCAAGCAGGCGCTTTAGACCACTGAGCCATCCCGCCC
>PVJA010010659.1:46280-56926 GCA_004027025.1 Myocastor coypus | reverse complement strand
ATCCTGACCCAGCCGGCGCATGGGCTCAGCTCCCAGCGGTGGGGTTTGGGCTGGGCTGGGACAGGAAGTTAGTCGCGGGAACGCAGAGGCGGGGCAGAGGTTCGCAGGGGCTTACCCGCGGCGGGTGCGCGGGCTCAGCTCCCAGCGGTGGGGTTTGGGCTGGGCTGGGACAGGAAGTTAGTCGCGGGAACGCAGAGGCGGGGCAGAGGGGCGCAGGGGCTTACCCGCGGCGGGTGCGCAGGCTCAGCTCCCAGCTGTGGGGTCACATTGTTCTTTAAATTTGAAGTTTGCAGCCTAGGATTTCAAACCTCGCTCTGATACTTCCCAATTTATTCTAGTGTTCTTTCATTTATTGGTTCACTCAAGCATTAATTGAATCCATGAATTACTGAGTCCTGCAATATGGTGTCATGATACTGAAAAAGAAGTAAAACTGTTCTAAGCAGCAAGCATAATTTGATATGAGTAGTTGAAAACAGGTCACTTTTATATTGATGAATAAAAGTCAGTGGATTCATTCACTTCAGAGGATCATAGATGCATACATGCTATCATCAGTGTTATTAATCTATACACTGAGTGTTTATACTATGGTTTAGGAAGGCATCAAAGACATTAAGAAACTGATGATTAGTAGAATATGAACTTCTTTGAAGGTCATGTAACGAACAGAAGATAGAGGCATAACTTTGGTTTGGAAAGCTTCCACTGATTCTACATAGATTTATTATAGGTCTTCTGTGTCCTGAGTGCTTTTTATTCTAAGAAAATTGCTAAAAAGGCAAAATTTGCCCCATTCAACCTTCAAGATAGTTCATTTCCCTGTATCAGAAAAATTGTTAAAATATGCATCTAGCCTGCTTCTATTTGTTTCAGTGAATGTAATGTACCTATACTATGTGCACCAAGTCAGGGCAGCTGGTGGTTGAGCTCTGTTTCTCACATCTACTTCAAATGTCTTCTGACTATGCAACAAAATGATGATACAGATTTTTATATGTCTTGAACATACTATTAATTCATAGTGTACAATTTAGGATTCCAAATGTATACAATTACCCTCTTCAAGGCTCTACGACAGCCTGCATGCTTCCGTAATTTGGGGAGAAATAAAGTATTTCTTGCACAGCTGTCTCCAGGAAGAAAACTGACCGTGGCTGTCAGAATGCCCTTGTGGTGTCACGCATCAATTATTAAGACAGCTGAAATAAAGAAATCGCCCATGGTGTGCTCAGTTAACTTGCAGGTGTAGACAAGGTGCTGCACAGAATCCAGGGATTAGTTGACAGTTGGCTTAATTAAAGCACAACACATATGATAACAGAGTTTCCATTGATTAACATGCCTCAAGAAAAACGTGCGTATGATTAAATAAAAAGCCTTATAGTTTTGCCTAAAAAAAAAAAAAAAAAAAAAAGTAAAACTGTTGAATAAAATTAATTGCAAATTTATTTCTGTCCCAACTGGAAATTTTCATCAAGTAGAATTAGTCTTTCTCAATTAAAATGATGGGTATCTACTGTGAACAGCACATCTGCCTAACTTTCCGTCTTGCACCAGCTCTGGAAGCCTAAAATCGACATATAGCCCACGTTCCTATTGTACGCTAGCATGCAGCCATCTCTACGTTTTCAACATGCAGCTGACCTTGACAGAGCCATCTTTCTTCCTATGAATAATAGCGTGCTTTTTCATAGTACAGGGACGCAAAATTCTTTAGTCTTCTGAATTTCTTTTTCATGATTAATGAATTAGTTGCTGGAAAATTTCTTACAACTGCTTTACTGGAGTCCATTTCACTAATGGAGAATGCCTGCATTTCTCCTGTGGGTCCTTTCCTTTACCTTTGCTCACCCTTGGGGTTCTGATTAGCATTTCCCTATCTGGTTTCATCTAACTATAAGTGGGACGCCATATATGTGGTGCAGATTCAGGGGGAACAGATGCTCTATAGCTACTCTGTTCTACCCAGGCTGCCAACACCAGCAAGTTCCCAGGCAAGTGTCTAATCTGTTGTAGTGTGAGCATCTGACCCTTTCAACTTAGCTGTCAGCACTGAAATAACAGGTAAATAATACTGTATTTTCTCAGAGCAGTGATTCAGATAACTGAGATTGCCAACATTGTTTTCATGTTTATTACTCTGATGCAGAAGTGATGCGCCATTTAATGCTTTTTAGTCATGTTATTTATTTCACTTGTTTTATATCTTACTGTTAATAGACATTTACTTTCTTCTCAATGCATAACTCACTAATGTTTTCCTATTAAAATCATATAAAATACTCATGAATAAATAAGTGGTCATGAAATGAAAGATTAAACTGCATGAAGGGAAAAGAAAAACATCCCTAATGCAAATACGTTAAAATAATTCAAAAATTTGAATTTTTACTAAAAACAAATTGTTATGTTCTCTGCATGAAGTTATATGGAAATTCACCAGACTTGTTACTGAGCTCTCAGATTATCAGAGCTTTTATTCAAGCCATTTTTATTTAAATTTGAGCAATAAGTCTGATATATTTATCCATTATTTGATGTTTTATATCAATAAATATCTGTGCTTTCTATTCTACTTATAAAGAGTGACTTTCTTATAACTTTGTTTGCTTTGTTTTTCTTGTGCTCTTCTCTTGAATGTGCATGTGATTTAAATTCTTGCCAAGATGGAAGTCAAATGGAGCCAAAGGTAGGTGAATCATCTAGGCAATGCCTCTGCTAACTCAACACCAGGCACCCAAGCCTTCTCAGAAGCATCTTCTGTGTTTTATTATGGAGCATCATCATATTGTCCTCTTAATTTGAGAACTGGCCTATCATTGTTAACTCACAATTGCATATTCTTGGCTGTCTGTAACGAGTGAATGGAAACAATGATGAAGGTTGTGTTGTGTTGGCAGTCCACGGATCATGCAGAACAGCACCTGATTGTAGTCCACTCATCCTTGATGCTGTTTATTACCAGAGTTGCTGTAAAACTTTTAAATGGGTAGTTGTAATTGTATAAAGAAGTGTCATGGATTCGATAACACAACCACTCTAGTGGTGGATTGTAGTAATCCGACAAAATTCCTACAGGAGATGTTTTTGTTTCTTTGTGGACTTTCCCAGAGCCATCTCTTTGTAACACTTAGCTTCGTCCTTCTTAGATGAACAGGACAGCAGCACCCAGATTTATAGTCCTTCTTCCATGATTCTCTGGTCATATACCAAATTACACTGAGTCAAATTCAATCCTTAGGTTCAATGCTGATCTTAAGGGGAAATTTGATTTTGCTCTCAGACAATTTCGTTTGCAACCACAATTGTAAAATGAATTAAATTTGGTAACTAAGGCACAATTGAATTTTTTTTTTTCATTTTGAAAGCATTTCATGAACACAATCCCACTGTTGTAATAAAACCTGGCTTCTTATTAACCTCCACTATCTAGTCACCGGGGATTGTTCCAGGTAGCCAATCAGCCTAAGGTTAAAACTGCCTGACTGTACAAATGAGTTCATTAATCATCAACAGAGCAGGATTGGGCTTTCCATAATATGCCAAGCCAGACACAACAGGGTGTGTCCTCTGCTGACAGGACTAGATGCTGAAAAAGGTGTGAAGATTAGCAGGCACTTTAGCCTCGTTTCCTTCCTATGAAGGATGAAAACATACAGGAGATGTGACTTTACAGCCAGAATACGTCATAGATGAAGGGTAGCTTATTGAATGGAATCTTGGAAGTAAGGACATCAGTTTCCCATATTATTCAGTACCAATTGGATCTTCCTTAATTCTGTTATTCAAGCTTTATCTGTACCACACATTAGAATGAGTGAACACCAACTATATTAGCTTACTTACATTCATTTACATCTTCATGGTTTAAATGTACTTCAATAGTTTGATATCATTGATTTAAATTTTCCAGATCTCCACTAATAAATAAATTATCAGGGGCCATATCTAACCTACTAATACATTTTAACTGCTGCCTTTTAATCCTTTTGTAAACCCAATTTTATGCATTGAAAATTTTAATCTAGGCATCAAACTGTAGAGAAATTTTCAGTTAGTGTTGAAAATTATTCAGTGATCTTTCTTCATTTTCTGCTATCCCATTTATGTAGTCAGTGATCTCTGCTGCTTTGCTAATCCTGACTCTGATTTATTCTGTCTGGTTGTCCTATATTCAGCTAATACAAGCACTTAGGTATGTGAACTGTAGTTTGATTTCGGAATTTTATTCTTTGTTTGTGGAGGTGCCCTATTCATATTTTTGCTATTAGCAAGGTCCTATCTTATTTTCTCTTCTTTCTTGTGAATTTAGGGCAGAGTTCTCAGGGTGTACAGGATCTCACTATGTAGACTAGACTCATAGTGATTTTCCTGTTTTCAGCCTCACAAGTGCTAGGATTACAGTTGGGCGCCACCATGGCCAGTCTCAGTCACCATCTCAGTGCACCTTGAGGGCAGGGCCTGCATGGCAGGTTGGGGATCGAAACCTGGCCATTGCACTCTGCCAAAGGACATGCTTTAGTCCACTGATCTGGAGGGCCTTCTATTTTCTAATATTTGCCTTCGACAGAGACTAGAAGCTTTCTAGAAAGTATAACCAGTATTTGGATCTCCTACATATCAGTTGGAAATATAGTTCTTTCTTTTCTCTTTGACTGCATGAAGAGGCTATGTTGGAATATTAGAAGCTTTAACCAGAATCTGCAATAAATAAATAAGTTTTTTTTTTTTTTTTTTTTTTTTTACATTTTATGGAAGGGTCTACAGGTTGTTCAGGTTCTTACAACCAGATCAGACTCATAGTGATCCACCTGTTTACAGCCTCCCAAGAGCTGGGATTATAGGTGCTTATCACCGTGCTCAGGATCTATTGCCATCTCAATATACCCCAGAGGTGGGGCTGGCTCTGCAGGTCTAGGGGTTGAACTCCTGGCCCCTATTCCTGCTTGCAGGCTCTTTAATCCACTGAGCTATTTAACCAGCCTCTGCCATAAAGTTCTGAACATCCCTACTGCTCCTATATTATAAAAGGATTTGGGAAAATAAAGTATAAGTTGGGCTTATTTACCTAAGAAGTTTTCTCTGTTTTCAAACCATAGAACTGAGTTATTTTTCCAGTTACCACATTGCCAATGGCCTTGAACCATTTTAGGTTCACAGTTTTACCACTATTGAGAGTACTTGGTTATACATTAAAAATTTCCAGATTTGATTTGTTGAAGGAATAAAAAGCAACAAATTTTCACAGATAGAGAATAAAAGAAAAATCCTCTATATTAAAAGGAAAAATATTCAGTCATCTATGGAAATACCAGAACTAAATATTTTATCATAAAATACTTACAGTACAAATAGAAAATTTCAGATTTATAAATTCTTACTTTTTTTGACACTATGAAATTAAGCTTGGAAAGATATTGGCAGTTATTTTTTAAGATGGCAATAAGCCGGGCGTGGTGGCACACACCTGTAATCCCAGCACTCGGGAGGCTGAGGCAGGAGATCGGTGAGAGTTCAAGACCAGCCTGGGCTACAAAACTGAGCTCAAGGCCAGCCTGAACTGTACAGAGAGAACCTGTCTCAAAAAGACAAAAAAAAAAAAAAAAAAAAAAAAAAAAAAAAAAAAAAAAAAAAAAAAAAAAAAAAAAAAAAAAAGATGGCAAGAATTTTCCATGATGTCACAATGGTGTTTGGTGTGCTGTTTAGGATATTGTCTGTGATAGCCTGGAAATAAAGCTTTCTTCTTGTTTCAACAGTAACTGCCTTAACCCATGTTTACAGGTAATCCTGTTTCCTTAGAGTCTCTCAGTTCTTTGTTATGGAATCTACACGTAGAACAACAGAAATATACCAGTGATAGTGGTGCACTCCTGCAATCCCAATACTCATGAAGCTGAGGTAAGAACATTGGCATGAGTTTGAGACTAGACTGGGCTACAAAGTGAACTCAAGGCCCACCTGAACTTCACAGTGAGAGAAACGTGAAAAGAGGAGAGGAGAGAGGAGAGGAGAGGAGTAGAAGAGAGGAGAGGAGAGGAGAGCAGGAGGGGAGGAGGAGAGGAGAGGAGAGGAGAGGAGAGGAGAGGAGAGGAGAGGAGAGGAGACCTACACCAAGACAGACGTAGACCAAGACTGAGACCGAGACTGAGAGAGGCTAGAAGCAAAAACAAAAGTAAGAACACAAGTAATTTAATGCAGATGAAAGAAAAATTGAAATGTCATCTTTAAAAAACACTTGCTAGCTGTGTGGAAATATAGGACTGGAAACATCGTTCTCTGCAATAGTTCTAAAATGTTCCAAGAAATTCTCTCTGGGTCCCTCTTCCTTCCCAGATAAGCAATGTTAGTTTTTTTCATATGACTATGATAGAAAATCTAGGCCTGGCCTGCCATGTGGACACGTGCCCAGGGTGGTGGACTAGTTGGTGATCACCCAGCATGAGATCTGGTAATCAGACCACTCCCTTGAAAATCTGGGTAATTCTGTCTTTAACCTGCATAGTGTTGCCAAAATCCCACCTTCACCCTATCTTATCTAGGACAGATTTTTAAAGTCCTGAATTCCTGGCTCTTCAACTACACAGCCTCTTCCTCTCTGCCTTTTGTGCAGAAAATTCTGCCTTTATCTTCCCTCCCACTCCAAAGGAAGGGCCAGGACACTGACAAAGACCTCCAACCACATTCTGTACTGGGGTATGGTGAAGCCCAACCTTGTGTTGTCCAGAGTTGGAAGCATTTCACCTACACGTGATGAGAAGCAGCAATGCTATGGCCCAATTTGGGTCCACTCAGGAGTTGTTCCATTCCAAAGTGAACTGTGGCCATGTTAAAAGAATGTTAGATAGTTGATTTAGCAGTTGATTTAAAATAAGAATAATTCATGAACTGGCAGTACTCAGAACCAAAGGAAATATAGAGAATTCTACCCAGTAGGGAGAACAGAGATATTTTATTGAGTGAACCCAGGAAACAATAAATAAAGCATCTGATTGGCTACAGCTAGGCATTCCCTCACTTGGACCTAACACAGTGAGTCTTCCATGTTCTTTGGGAGCATAGACTGATTAGCTGCATGCCCCCAACTGACTAAAGACATGCTCTGATTGGCTGAAAAGTGACTTTCTGGAAACAACAAAAACTTCCTTGTAGAGGGTGTATTTTCATTTGTTTATCTATAAAGCAAAATGGCAGTTTGCAATTTATTTTTGTTTGTTTCTTTATGTAGTTAGATACAAGGTCTCATTGTCCTTCTACTTACCAAGCAGGTGCTTACACCACTGAACTTTCTCCTCTGCAGTTTGTAATTTAGACCACAAACTAAGACAGCTTTAAGCCAATGGACTCCAGCTCATTGAATTAATCAGGTTATTGCTACTTAGTGCTTTTGCCCTGACATGAGTTGGAACAGTAGCGGGCAGCTGGGGGAAAAGCAAATCGCCTCCCTCTCCCTACGGTTGAGGAGTCCAGGGCTGTGGGACCCTGCAAGCTTGTGAGCATTTATGTGGGCTGCAGAGTAATCTACCACGTGAAGGAGCACAATATGAGACTGCAGATAACAGTCAACGACGTCTTGAGGAGGAGGCCTCAAATAAGCGAAAGTTTATACGTTAGTAGCCTTCCTGAAATTCATTTTTTCCTCTTCTCTGAACAGAAAGCCTCACAAGTTCATTTCATCTGAAAGTCTGAAAACTTTCAGATTGATGCCCAAAATATACAAGATGGTCTGAATCATATATTCTCCTTTCTTTTCTCGTAGCTTGCAAATTCAGGTTTTGTGAGTGAGTGCTGAGACAGTAGAGAGAAGTATGGAATATTATCCAGATGCAAGGTTCTTTATGTGCAGCCAGCACTGCAGATGAGGGGCCTCTTCCTCCTGAATCGTGAGTCCCCTCAAGCAGCAATTGCCTTTTGAGAAAACAAGAGTGGTTTACTGATGAAAACTTGTGTACGACCAAGGCAGTTATAGTGCTTCATTTGTTTCCTCCGTAGCAGTGCCAGAAAGAGTTTAGAGAAGTATTTTAAATATTTCCTCTTTTCCCTGGAGTTATTTAATGTGTGCTCCATGCACACTCAGGATCATTTCTGCATGAGCGTGCTCTAAGGGCCTAGTGTTGACTAGTGCTGAAGGCTGGAGTTGGGGGTTGCATTTAGTACTGTGGAAGTACCCAAGGAGAGGTGTTTCCCTGAGCCTGTGCATGTAAAAAGATCCTGGACAAGACAGGCATCCTTAAATATTTTCTGAAGTTGTACCTAGTTATAGTAGTTGAATTCATTCCACACTTAGGGTAAAAAAAAAAAAAAAAAAAAAAAAAACAATGAAAGAAAACTTCCCTTTACTCCTAATTGGCCTGGCAAAACCAGGTTTTGTCCAAGAGTCTCAGACATTCACACTATGGAGGATCTGCCAATAGAGATTTTCAATGGATAGAGGAAAATCTTGGGTCTGGTCAAAGAACTTGTATGCATAGGCCTAGAGCACTGGGCACCAGGACCTTCTGTTATTCTTGGAAGATTAAGTTATTTGGAGCCTCGTGAATTTTTTAGGGAAAAGACTTGAGCTTCATACAGTCAGTGAAGATGTCAGTGACCACTTCAGCAGTGGAGAATGATTAAAATGGACTGAATTGAGCATCATAAGGACGTGTGGGAATAAGTGGAAAACCCAAGCCACTGGGGCAGAGGTGAGCTGACAGTAAAATATGCTGGACTCAGAGCCAGATCAGTCAGTTGAACCTTCGTGTAAGGGGGCCTTGGGAGCATTGTAACCATTACTCATTCATTGGCAATAAACCTGGAATTCAGCCCTCTGATGCCCTTTGGCCTTCCTCCTCTTATATCCAAAGTCCACGGCCATACTTTCTTTTCCTGATTTAACTAGCATGTCAGCCTTTGGGAAATGGTGTTCAAGAGAGAAACTTGTAAAATGGCATATCATTTGGTATGGTTTTATGTCTTTTAAGTGGTTTTGGAAATAGTAACCTACCCATCCCCTTGTGTTTAATTCATTTCTCCAAGCAAGATGGTTTTGGATACTAATGACTAACATTCTTTAAAAAAAGAACATAGGGATTCTATTCTTGGACCATTCAGGAGAGGCAGAATGCCACAGCACTCAGCAGGGCAGTTCAACTTTTACCAGCTGAGATGGAGTTAAGCCATGAGAATTGTTACCCCCTAAAGGAAAACAAAACAAAAGGAGAGGGAGCTAAGATGATCTCGATCTTGTATGGTAAAGCAGCCATGCGCATTACTAAAAGATGATGCTTCTTAATGGGACCACAAAGTCAGGCTTTGAGGCATGGCCCAGTGAGTTCAATGCTAAAACAAAGGTAGAAAACAATATGAAAATATCAAGAGGTATTTTTTTTAAAAAGACACATAATGGAGAAATGAGACGTTTGCTATAATAAACATGGAGAGTCTTGCTCATGCTCATGTATCGGTATATAAAAGACATACTTAAAGCAGAGGGAGTATCTGTCTTATAAAATCTCTTGTGTAATCTAATGATTCTCTCTAGCTTTTATAACCCTTCTGTCACAGTATGTATGTATCAGTGCATTCAACTTTCCTTGTAATCAAATGTAGAGGTTGGCAGTCACTTATAATCAAACCTACTATGAAAGATGGGCCTCAGAAATGTGTGCACTTAGCTGGGAGTGGCTATTTCGTTTTCAGATTGAAGGGTGTGGGATTGATAGATCAGAATTTTTGTAGCAGAGTAGAAATGAGAATGGGGCAGAGCAGGCAGTGGCGTTCGTCAAATATCGTGTACATCTGTCAGGATTTGCCTCTCCAGTGAGCGCGAAATGCTGGGTGTGGATGTGGGTATGAATTATATATTTTGTTTATAATAAAAGCCTGCATTTTATGGGCTAGCGTATGTCTTGGACTGAGAGGTAGTCGATAACTGCATTTTAGGGAATGTGCTAATAAACTAAATTTTTAATTGAGAGGAATGTAGTATGTAAGACTCTTACTCATCTCTTCTTAAGACCTCTAAAGAGAACACAGAGCCCATGTTAATACAGAGATGAAAGTGGCAGCCCACGGGCATTCTGTGCCTTGCCTGGCCACCTCTCACCGCAAACTAAGTTAATGAAATGCGGTAAGGTTGGAAGTTTCCAGAAGAGAAAACTTGTTCCTTGTGGTAACAATGAAGGCTCTTTGTTGTTGTCAGTCAATTACCTAACACACCTGTGACTCAGATACTATTAATAAGAGGAGTGAGCAACAGAGATGTGGGTCTAGGGCTCCGAAGAGTTTACAAAGCGAAACATAAGAAATTATATAAATTATTTTGAAAGTACTCATGTTGATTGTAGCCAAAATGCAAGAAGTATAATGTTGTAGCTTACAGTGCCACCACATCCCTTTGGTGTTAGTAACTATTACGTGTCACGTTCCAAGGACTTCTGAAGCTTTCCCCTTTCTATCAGGGTCCATCCAAGAGACAGTTGCTTGGGTGAAATGAAAGATAAGTTTGGCCTAGCTGTGTATGTGTACTGCCTTTTTCAGAACTGGGAGTCAAGCTTGCCTTAGGCTCAGCAAATCCCTCACCCACCAGCTAATATTGTTATAATGCTACCTAATTACATTGAAGAGAGAAAGAAAGAGAGAGAGGGAGAGAGAACATATTTTTT
>PVJA010010659.1:0-46180 GCA_004027025.1 Myocastor coypus | reverse complement strand
GCCGCACTGCACAAATCAAACAGTTGGATTTTCAGATTAAGGTCAGTCCTAAAGTTTTGTTTGATCAAAATTCTGTGTTAATCTTTTCCAGAGTACTTGGCATACAATTATTTCTACCTAGTTAGTTAATTGGTGTAAGAATTTAGACAAATCTCTTTACCTGAGACATCTCTTGAATTGTGTCACTTAACCACTGTCACCTTGTGTGTAGCATCCATCCAAAGGACTTCTGTGCCTCATTATGACCTCTTGGCATTTTGTCTGCTTGCTTCTTTTTTCTGTGCAAACTAATCAGAGAGTAAAAAGAGGGCAAAACGTTGAATTCAGGTACCAATGACTCAAAAAAAAAAAAAAAAATAGCTTCAAGTCCGAAGTCCAACTGGAGTTTATTTGGAGCCACGCTGGAGCACAGGTCAGGTGTCTGGCTTCCATCTGTGACAATTTCTCAGTACCCAAGAGACAGATCATGTCCTTCAGACACCTGGCAAACCATGCAACAGCAGACTGTAGGGAAGAAGAAGAAAAAGTGTACCTTTATTTTGTCCCTTAGGTCCCAGCTGGCATCCAATACATTCTCTGAAACAAGAGCACTGTAATTTTAATCCAGGTTAATAAAGCACTTTTGGGGCCCAGCAGGATTGCTCAGTGGTCTAAAGCGCCTGCTTAGGAAAGCTTAGGCGGCTTCAGGGACTGCGGTTTGATCCCCGGCACCACATGCTGCACTGAGCCAGCCACAAAAATAAATAACAAACAAATAAAGCACTTTTGCTAACATTCCAGGTGCTGCTCTGTGCCATGCATGTCCAGCGTTAATGTCACACGTTGCTTATGTGTAGTCGTGTGTATGTACTATGGGATATAACCACGTGATAGAATGCACAGTTCTTTGCTTTTGAAACACTTTTTCCTCCTTTGTATGAATCAAATCCTAGAATTATTAATTGGCTCTGCAGACTACGTATGCCAGTTTCTTATTAATGCTTCAGAAATCTTTCCTTTAGGAGATGTTGCCCTCTGAATTTTAACAGTTTTAGTCATGAAAGATTTAGAGTATGCAGGAGAAATTCTCCTCATGGAGAAGGTTGAGAGACTCAGGGGCTGTCAAGTGCAGTTCTACATCCATGTGACTTTGCAAAGCAAAATCTCAGAAACAAGTGATGGTTTTATTAGAACACGAATAATACTTAGAGGACAAACAGTAAAAGGAACTTTCTGTTGAAGCCACTGTGCCCGGAATTTCTTGTCTACTCATCTAACAAGGTAGTGGCTGCCTTCACGCATTTGACTAGGCACCTGGTTTCAGTCTGCCAGGATGGGATACTCAGCCTCTTCACACTTCCTTGGTAGACCAGGCTGTGCCTGTTTCTCCTGCCTACTCTGACCTCTGGTTTCTGAAGCGCCTCTCTTGAGCATAACCTGGCCTGCGGCATCAGCTGCAGCTATGCTTTGGATGAGTGATCCCCCAGGGCACTGCCGCTGAAGGCTTGGCCTAAAGTTTGTGGTGCTACTGGAAGGTGGTGTAGCTTTAGGTGGGGCTCAGTGGAAGGAAATGAGGTCATTGGAGAACTAACCTCGAAGGGAAAGCCCTAGTCTCTCCTCTTTGTCTTTTGCTTCCCACCAGCATGGAAAGAACGGCTTTTTCCCACTAATCACTCTCCAGTATGATATACGGGGGTCTTAGGCTCAAAAGCAAACAAGCCAAACAATCGTAGGTTTTATCCTCTCAAACAGAGAAACAATAGCTCATCTTCTTAATAAGTTGATTATCTAAAGTACTATCTTACAGAGACGGAAAGTTAACTAATAGCTGTTATTCTCAGACTTGAACTTAGCCCTCTGAATAGTTACATGAACCCCGTTTCCTCCTGTTCAACACTTCTAAAGAATCAGATTTTGGCAGTGATACTTAGGAATGACCTTTGGGAAAAACTACAGCTCATAGGTCTTCTGCTCACTTCAAACTCTACTTACTTACAGTGTGAATACTTTCGATAGCTATTTGTTAAACATATACGTGGTGCATTTCAACAGTGTGCTGCACGGGCTATACGCATGCCTGCTCTCACAAGGCTGACCATGGAAGCCTGAAATCGAAACTGCATATGACCCTGTAAGTCGCAGTCACCTTATAGTGCAGCAAGGCTTACAATACTGATAAAGACAGTGTGCTTAGGGCACTTGACACGGCATTGGGTACAAAATAGAAATAAATATGGTCTACTTTTCCAGAGAAAAACATGCTTACACATCTGTACTGTTATTTGAATGTGTATTTTTTTCCCTCCAAAGTTCCACATGCTAAAACCGGGCATGGTGGCACACACTTATAATCCCAGAACTTGGGAGGCTGAGGCAGGAGGATCAGTGTGAGTTCGAGACCAGGCTGGGCTACAAAAGTGAGTTCAAGACCTGCCTGAACTGCACAGTGAGACCCTGTCTCAAAAAGACAAAAACAAAGAAACAAACAAGCAAGTTCCATATACTAGAAACTTAGCTCACAGAAGTAGGATAGGTCTCATAGGACTGAGTTAGCTCTGTCAAAATGAGTTGATATAAAGTAAACATGATGCCTTTCTTCTTTCTTTCTTTCTTTCTTTCTTTCTTTCCTTCTCTCTCTCTCTCTCCCTCTCTTTCTTTCTTTCTTTCTTTTTTTATTTTTGAGACTGGGTCTTATGCAGTTCAGGCCGGTCTTGAGATCACTTTTGCAGCTTAAGATGGTCTTAAACTCACATTGATCCTCCTGCCTCAGCCTTCCAAGTGCTGGGATTACAGGTATGCGCCATCATGCCTGGCTCACCATTTTTTGGTCACTTTCAAATATATCCATTTCTTGTGTCACTTTTCTACTACACGAGGGACAAGCCAGCACCTATCATGTTGTTCAGAGCCTTTATCCACCAGAGTTATATGCCAGAAAATATGTTTGCAATGTACCTTAACCGTGTACTTGTTACAGCAATCCGAAGTAGACTAAGGCAATCTGCAAAAATCAGGAAGGTAAAAAGGCAAGGGAGGAGTGAGAGTAAGCTGCAAAAGGTGAGAAAGATGTTTACAAAACAAGAGTGTCTTGTATAGTAATTTAGGAGCAGGAGAAAGGACGGGAGGATCCAGAGATGGAGTGGACTTGCTGCAGCTGAGGTATGCGGTAGAAGGCAGGAAGGGGCAGGAAATGAGCCAGAGAATTGATGGGGGCACAGTCAGCGTTGGTGGATGGGTAGCTGTGGACCACGCATTGTCTGTGTTCAGATGAGACTTAGGCTCCTGCGCATCTCTACAGAGAAGCAAATGCAGCAAAGCACAGGCTCTGTGGTTGGCAGTAACCATGGCCGCAGGAAGGGAGGTGGAAATAAGGATATCTCTGTTCCAAATCCTTCTTCTCATTGGTTGGTTCTAGTGGCATTTAGTGTACAGGAACCCATGCAGTGAGGGTCCTCTGTTTGTGTTACACATTTAACAAAATATTCAATCCACCAAAAATAAAATGAAACAATGAAGTGAAACTATTTCTATTCCAAAATAATTTACTATAGTAGGTTCATTCAATGTAATGTTTAAGTTCCAAGTAAAACAAGTTTACAACATTACTGAGATGAGTATCTGGGCATACAGGCTGGGCTGTGTTTACTTTATGGGACGTGGGAGGTGTTTTGATGTATGCTTGCAATGCTTGCTATTAAAGAACATTCACTGAAGGTGTTTTCGCTAAAGCATGAAATATGATCATAAAGAGAAATTCAAAAAAATGCCCACCAATCATCTCTTCTGAACAAAAGCACTATTAGAAAAGTATGTAGTGAATGTGCTTGCATAATGAATAGGAAAGATTTATATGTACTTTCATAGCAACTATAAATGATAGCCAAACTTATTACTAGATTGAAAAAAATGATACTAGTTCCAGAGGACTAAGACAAATTGCAAGTTGAGCGGGTTTGAACAGTGAATCTGTTTAAACAGTGAAACTTCAATTATCTCACAGCCTAAAGTCTAGAAGTGAAAAATACCATGGTGATGGCAGCGCTGTTCCTTTCCAGGTCCCTTGCTGCTCCCCAGTTCCTGTTTGCTCCAGCGGCGCTTAGTATCCCTTGTCCTGTGGAAATGTCATTCCTCTGCTGTCTCTGCCATCGCCTGGTGTTCTCCTGGGGACCTCTGTCCCTGTCTCTGTGCCACTATTTTTGTAATATTTTTGTAATAAGTACTTTTCGTCCCCTTCTTCTTCTTCTTCCTCTTCTTCTTCTTCTTCTTCTTCTTCTTCTTCTTCTTCTTCTTCTTCTTCTTCTTCTTCTTCTTCTTCTTCTTCTTCTTCTTCTTCTTCTATCTAGTACAATGTCTACAGGCTCTCATTGCACATATTGGACTTGCAGTGATCCCTCTGTTTTCAGCCTCCCAAGCGCTAGGATTATAGGCCATGCCACCACACCCGGTCTCAGTTGTTGTCTCAGTGCACTCTGGGGACCAGACAGGCACGATATACCAGGGTCAAATCTCAATCTTAGCACCTTCCTAAACAGGCACTCTAGTCTGCAGAGCTATCTGGCCAGCTCAGTAAGTACCATTGTAATGATCTCATTGTAACTTTACTGCATCCCAAAACAGTACATCCACATGAACTGAAATTTATCAGTAGTACAGAAAAGGACTTAAATTTAAATGTCACAGTCTAACCATTACCCAAAATACAGAAAACTGTGTCAAATGACTTGAGATAAAACTTTGTGCACATAAATGTTGAAGGACAGAAAGAACTAGAAAGATAAACAGGACTTCAACTATGCCTCCTTCTAGGAGGGCTAAAGGAACCTTTTGCATTCTTCTGTATTTGTGCACTGATAGAAACATTTAAAGTTATAATCTTTTAGCAGTTTATATTGACACACATATTTGCCTCCTTCATGTAAGTTGACTAAGCGTACATATAGCTTAAAAAAAACGAGATTTATTTTCATAAAATACATGTAGAAATAATCTCTTTAATAATCAAAGTGTGTGGCAATTCAAATAATCTAAAAGACCAAACAGGAATAGTAAATTCGTGCATGATAGTTGAGGTGTGTCTGGCTTTTTACATTTTCACGTTCACAATTAATTTCACTTACTTCAGTTGACAGAAAAAGTAAAATGAATTATCCAGACTGGCTACTATGCAGGATGTGCAGAGTCCTTAGCTTTGTCTTCCAAGAAGAATTCTTCTTCTCCAATTAAGCACATGGGTGAATCTTCTGGATCATTGTAATGCTACTGTGACATAATATGCAAAATGATCTCACAGTAGCATGCCACTGTGGTTAGATAGTGAAGATCCACGGTCTTATTCTATTTGAGCTGCTATTGCAAAGAAGAGGAAAACTGAGCGTAGAATGAGTGCTTTTTAATAGCAGATTTATTTCTCACAGCTCAAGAAAAGAGAAAGCAATGCTGGTTTGATTATCTGGAGTTATCTTGGTACTGCTTTCTCACACAGAGGAATGAACAAAGACCTAAAGACACTAATTCCACTCAGGAGTCCCAGGATTTAATTTTCTCCCCAAAATCTCCCCAGATACCAATAATAGTGGTTTAAGTTTTGATGCGCTAGCTTTGAAATGACACTAACACTATCTATACAGCATGTGGCATTAGATTTTTAAAATAACTATATAATGAATTAAAATAGAAGAATTTAGCCGGGCGTGGTGGTGCATGCCTGTAATCCCAGCACTCGGGAGGCTGAGGCAGAAGGATCGGTGTGAGTTTGAGACCAGCCTCGGCTACAAAAGTGAGCTCAAGGCCAGCCTGAACTGCATACTGAGACCCTGTTTCAAAAAGACAAAAAAAAAAAAAAAAAAAAAAGAAAGAATTTTCTGTTCTCCTTAGTTTCAACTCCATACTGTAAACAACTATGCTGCGACCAGACAGATAGCTCAGAGGATTAAAGTGCCTGCCAGTAGACACAGGGGCCAGGGATTTGATCCCCAGGCCTGCCATGCTGGCCTCACCTCTGGGGCACACTGAGACAGCAATTGAGAGTGGGCATGGTGGAGCGCACCTATTGTAATCCCACTATAACCAGATGGATCACTATAAGTCCAATTTAGTAGTGAGACCCTGAACAAACTCCCTGTAGACCTCTCCCTAAAAACACACACAGAAAAAAATTCTGGAAGTATTTTGATCTATATTTTTCTGCCCACATTTGGCAGAGTTTAGAAGATTCTGTAGCATTCTGGCCTGCAGGGGTATTTACAAAGGTGAGTTCTCCATCCCTGAGTTTAGCCTCAGCATGACACCCAAGCAGTAACTTTTCTCCACACCTTCACTAGGCTCATATGACCAGGAGAGCTTTCAAGTGTATTATTCTGATTTCTGGTCACCAGGCAACTTCCGTACTGCCAGCACGCGGAGAAAGTCTCTCTTTCATTTTCTTATTTTTGAAAGTGCATTGTTCTATGACCTCCCATTGTGAAACAGTAGCAAAATTCTTTGAGGAATCTCAGCATTTGTAGAAATTATGGAGAAAAACTGTCTACAAGCCCCTCTTGCTATTTTCCTTCCTAACACTTTGAGGTAAGGGAGTGTGCTAAGAGACTGCCTTCCTGGCTGTGCTAGAAGCAGAGAGAAAAGGCAGCACTGAACACAGCGTCTCAGATACGATCTTGCCATTGCATTATTCAGGAATGTTTACGATAAGAAGTTCAACATTTGCCAACAAAGCATTTATAAACAGTGGAAAGAACAAACAACTCTTACTTTGGGCATGTCTGTATTTGCTATAGAGTGTTTCTCATTCCTATGTCGAGATGGAAGCACAGTAAAATATGTATGCTTTCAAGTAAATTGTTAAATATACACTTAAAATCAATGACAGCAAGAATTGCTCGGTAATTATATGAACAAGTCAGTTTTTCTGCTCGCAAATGGGATCTGGAAGCCAATCAGTTTTATTCAATATTGAATCCATTGTTTTTAGGATCTAGGGAGATAGACCTTACTCAATTTTTATCTTACCTAACACACATGATCAAAGAAATTTATCGAAAAGGTTTGTAAACAGTTGTTTTGTTCAACTGATACTACAAGAGCTTATAGGGAAAATATGTTTTGGATAGGTTTTCATACTATACAAAAGTTGCTAAAATGTCTATTAAAGAAACAAAAATTAGAAACCTGTCTTTCTCATTCCAAAAATCACATGCTTCAGATAATAAATGAAACCCGGTGAGCCAGAGGTCACTGTGATCCTGAGAAGTGGATTTGGTAATACACTGTCAGCTTCCAATTATTTCATAATGCAGCCCTCAGAATCAAGTTATGTCTTGCTGACACGCCTGAATAATTTCAAGACAGTTTTATCATTGAAAATAGATATTCGGTTTTCAGATTGGTTTCTGTTTTGTCTATTGGTTGATTGTGATGGCTACAGGCAATGATTTCATTGTTTATATTTTAAGGTACTTTGTCACGTTGGACAAGTAATAATCTTTCCACATGGTAATTCCTTATCCACAAATGGAAGTATGAATAATACTTGGAAAAAATGTAATGCACATGCTTATGCAGTAGGGTACAGAGAGGAGTGATTGCTGCTAATGTTTTCCCCAAATTCTGTATAAAATGAGATTCTAAGTAATTTTTTCTTAAATAGAATTTCTGGTTTCCCAAATGAGACTAACCTCTCAATTCATGATTGTATTTATTACCCAGTAGGAGGCTGTCATCAAGTACATATCATCATGAACAAAACCGAAGAAGATGAACTTATATCCATAGAACTGGCTGCATAGTACTGGTGGGGAACAGGACCAGCACACTAAGGGGCACTTGCAGTGGAGTTTGTGCAGTAATCCTACCAATGGAGGATAGGACTATGAGCTGCCATATGGAGTAAGGCACATTCCTGTTGCAATAGGAGCTATGAAAAGTACCCTGGAGGCTGGGCTGGAGAGTACTGGGTAAAGCACTGGAAGGTGAACAAAATGGTGCAGAGGAAGCAAGATTTTGGAGACCAAAATGACTGAAACACATTCGAAGATCTGGGAGATGGGTAAAGTTAAAATCTGGAATCCAATAAATATACAATGTGGATGCCAATGTGGAGAGGCAGCCAGGAGTGCCTGTAAGGGTTTTAAGGTTTGGTCTTTCACTCCTTTCAAGCAATTTCAACACTATAATCTTCACTTAAAAAATTCTCGTGATGACAGCTTAGAAACTGACATGGAAGAGGAGGAGCAAAATTGAGGTAAGCAATTAAGTAGTCGCCCTCTCGCCAGGAGACATGATGGTGGGATATAGCAACTCAGTAACAGAAATGGATGGATTTGTTTTCCAATTGGAGGTGCAATCAGTAAGGTTTGGAGGATTGGATAGAGGAACCTAAGAAGAGTTGGTAATTTATGATAATTCTAAGTTTTTTTATTTATTTATTTTTTGTTGTTGTTGTTTTATCTTGAGCACTTTGGTAGACAGAATTGTCTTTTACAGATAGAAGGAACATGCTCGGTAAAGGAAACAGAAAGAGAAATCCAGAGTTAAGGTTTAGATATATTTCATTTCAAAGCTATAAGGTATTTTCAAAAGAAATGTGAGTGTGGAATTTCATGTGCACATCCAGAAACCAAAACAGGGGAGCTGGATGGAGAAAGCCATTCGGAATCAGCTGCATAGCTAGGACACACGAGTCTATAGAAGCAGAAAAATAGTACAAGGACAAGAAAGCCACACGAGTGCTACCACCGCACCACAGACCAAATTTAGAGAGTGAAGAGAGAAAAGAGATGAAAGGCAAAAGATAGAATGGTCACATTTGGTAACTATCATCATCATTATTATCATTATCATTATCATTATTTATTTTTTAACAAAACCTGAAACAACTAGAATTCCAGCCAGTGGCTCCAAATTTAAATTCCTGTTAGAGAAGGGCAGATAAGGCAGATAAAGCGAAGAGGCTGAGCTGGGGCTGAGCTGCTTGTGTTACTGCCTGCCTAGTGTTAGGACTCTAAAAATGCAAAAGGGACAACTACACAAATGTTTACCAGTCCCATCAAATGCTGCCTGTGAATGTGAGGTTTCCAGCTGAAACCAAAGGTAAAGATTTTTTTCCTATTTTTCTAACAGTTTATGTCCTCTTTCAAGTTGGCCAAAATTAAAATGACTGTGGACTGAGAATATAAAGGTTTTTACATTTTTTTGCAATAAGTATATCTGAAAGAAAACTACATCCCATTTTTATTTATCCTTTTCTTGTCTTTAAGCAAATAATACATTTTCATGGAATTTTTCTTTTTCTCTTATAAGAGGTACCGATTTTTCTTATAATCACTCTTTTGCACATTGATATTCAAATATGAGCTTTCTTCCCAATTTCTACAGCACACCATGCAACCAAGAGTATTTCTATCCTAATAACTTATGGCATAATAACCCTGAGTACATTTTTGATCTTTAAGCTTTAATTATGTCAATGATATTTGCTTTGATCTGTATTTTTTCCACAAAGATCAAAGTTTAGGATAAGCAGTCACTTTAATAAAATCACCTTATCTCTTTAAAATTATTTACTGAGTTCCTGCAGTGTTCGGCCAACTGTAGCTTATGGTGGGGACTGAAACGGTGCAGCGATGAAGCAGGGGCTTCCGGATAACCTACTGCAGGGGATCATCCTCAGTTTTCTCTCGTAGGCTTTCAAAATGCTACTCCATCAACCACAGTGCACTGACATGTGTGAGATGTGTATGGTGGCTTTAAAGCATTTACCAAGGGGCTGCAGTGTCCAGAGAGCATTGTGCAAGGCTCTGGGCACATCCAAGGGAGGCCCGCGCTGTAAGAGAATGAAGAGGCTTTGCACTATGGTGGATCTCAGAGAACCCAAAAAGCCATTTCAGGAAGTCTTCTTCCATGCCAAATTCCATGAAGTGTGATCACTAGATGCCATTATTACTTTTAGCATAGGACACCATGTATAACTAACAAACTTTCACATTTGAACAAAATAATGTCTCCCTTGACTTTCTTACTCATTAACCTCTAGTGACTGAACAAGTGGAGGCCTGCAAAGTGACAGACAACACAAGTGTTCCAAGCCCCTCCTGAGAGAAGGTGCACAGAGAAATGTTACTAGTGTTTGTGTAACATTCCCACACACACCCACACACACCATGTACACATTACTCTCACAGAAGTATAATCGTGCTTTTTGGCTATGATAGTAAACAACACTATACAGTTTCAAAGAGTGGGCCAGCAAGATGGCTCAGCAGTCTAAAGCACCTGCTTAGGGAAGCTTAGGTCAACCATAGGAACCATGGTTCAATCCCTAGCAATACATGCTGTGCCAGCCCCACCCCCAGGTAGACTGAGCAGGCCATAATATTAAAAAAAAAATTCAAAGAGCTATTGATTCACAATACATTTTGGTCATTACTCATTTTCTCATTTAAATATGTTAAAATGATGACAACCACTACTTGAGGGACCTATGACCTATTTTCATGTTTTAAAGGCTCCTTAGTCTCACAAATTTGCAAAATGATAATTTTAAAATAACTCTACCTTTGTTTTGTGGCAAGATTAATGATATCCATTTGAATTCTTCCTTCATTTGAAAAAGTCGTTTTGATGTTGAAAAACTACAACAAATTTAATTTTTCTTTGAAAAGTGTTATTTAAGATAAAACCGTGGATTAAGTGCCTGCTTTGGCAAGCACAGAGTCAGGGTTAGATGTCAGGCACTGCATGCCTCAGGCACTGCATGCCACAGCCACCAAACCACTGGTGGCACTGAGCCGGTGATGGAGTCTGGGCACGGGGCACATGCCTGTAATTCCAGCGCTAAGAATGCTGGAAATGGGAGGGTCACTATGAGGCTGAGCTGTGTAGTGAGACTCTGTACCAAATATATAAACGGAAAAAACTGATAAAGTAATTGGAAAATAGTCCTAATATCTCTTTGAATTAAATGAATTACTTTATATGATGGGCAATGTGGCAGCTCTGAAATCCTCTGTTGCTCCTCATCCTGCCAGTCGTTCAAAAGCATAATAGCAGCTCACTGCATGGCCCTTCTGTGTCTCTTCACCAGCACATTAAGGGTAAAAAGCAACAACATTTTCTTCCTTCTGGTCCCGTCTGCATTAGAATTATAACCAAACATACATAGGACAACCACAATAGAATTTGTTCCAGCATTGCACACTTGAACATTACATTGAAATAAAAATTTCATACACCTTCAGTATTAAAATAATTTCTTAAAATTATTTTTAAGTCTTAAAATGAATCTTGGCATAGATATCAAGTTCAAAACAGAGCTACTTGATTCAGTTTTGTCCCTTAACGCTAAACATAATTTCTGGTCACTTAGTTATTCTTCATCATTAGAATTCATAGTAAATTTCACTAGATTTAATTTTATTTTATATATATATATATATATATATATATATATATAATGAAATAGATATAATATTTATTTAAATGAAAGGTATTCATAGAATTTTTCATTGAAATATCAGCCTTCCTTAGAGGACTAACGTAATCATGATGGGATAAATTTTACCCAGTTTGGAGAGTTGAGTTCAGCCTCAAGCAGGAGCCTGAGATGTAGAGAAGCAAGATTGCTGGGAATACAAATCTATTATGCGTTGATCCAGAAATGTGACAAACTAAGTAAAGAGTAATAAAGTAGGTGCTTCTCTTTCACGGTATGATTTAGAGTAAAGCATCTGAGTAAGCCAAGCAAGAAGATGAAATTCTACCCTGATTCCCAACTTGTAAATAGCATTCTTCACTACTCGATATCCCTGCTTAGTTAAAAAGCATAGATATTCCACTTTTCATTGCCTTTTGACTTCTGATTCTAGTGGACCATATGGTTCCTGATTTTTCTGTAAGTAACTTAATGCTTGCTGTAATTAAGAGGGCATATGCTTCCTGTACAAAATCACTGTGAGATCTTTGCATGGCAGAAAGCAACATGGACTCAGGCCTGATAGCAGCTTTTATCTGCTGCCAATAAACTTTTAAATTGCTTAATAAAACTCAGAGAAAATGGTGATGCATCTTACAGTTGTTGAGCTAATAGCTATGCTTTTCTAGCTTATTCTGAGACTCTTCACTCAGGAGAAAACTTTGTCATTCATAGGCCTACTCCTCCCTCCCCTATAGCCTTTTAGGGTGACAATTTGACCATCCATCAAGAGAAGCTAAAATTCTCTTTAGAATATTTTTTATTTTTTCTGCAATTTATTTAATAGCTACAATACTCCACCTCATGCATTTCACTGGGAACCAATTTCTTTTTTCCTGTTAATCCTGACACTGTAAAATAAGAACTTCAGATACACATGAAAACACATCACCTATATTATTATGCACATGAAAGCAACAAAGAAATATGTCACTCTTTCTTTCATGTTCTGAGAATCAACCTTTTGAGATTTTGACTCAGAACTGATAGAGAATTAATTCCTTTCACTTGACTCCATATTTTGTCTTAAGTTTATGAAGTGGCATCTAACTCCTTTTCATTGTTCTTTTCAATACTCTTTCGAGCCAATAGGAAATACTGCTTTTTCTAGAGCAGTAGTGGTCAGAGATTCCAGTGGCAGTCAGACTGTGGACTTGGCGCGCATGAGAATTCACTGTAGGCAGTGGGAGTTGTGAGGCTCCAAGATATTTCATCAGAGCAGCAATGGAACAATATAAGCACAGGAATCAGTGCTTGGAACGAGTGTGTGTGTGTGTGTTAGCTTGTAGCAATAGCCATAATCATTCTGCACCTTTACTTTTATTCATACTTTTGCTATATAAAATTTTTAATAGCACTCCAACCTGATGATGGAGAATTTCCCTATCTTTTCTGTCTTGGCTTGACCAGATAAATGGCCTTGATACAGGGAGGGGTTTCAATAGTAGTGTTTGAGCTTTAAGCTCAGACAGACAGAGACCTTGCATGTCTCTATTCTTTTGCTTCTGCTATAGTTACAGTAGAGTTTTTTGGCAGTCTGTTGTTCCCTGGGAAAAAAAAGGACACACATGCATGGCATAGCCAGCTGAAGACAGATGTAAAACTCACATGGGGAACACTGAGTTGAGTCCCATAGATTACATATGAATTATGTTTATTATCATCTGCCACTGAAGCTTAAGACACTCATAGTAACTAAGGGAAGTCAACATACATTTGAAGTTCTCTAAGCTGAAATCCATCTCGAAAGGGAGATATTGGAGTTTTTCAAAGATTCTCATTAAAACCTATGCCAAATATGTTAATGTTCATAACATTTGTTATAATTTTTATACACTAAGCAAGGTATAGTCATGATATGTCAATGGTCTCACCATTGCAATTATTTGGGATATACTACTCAAGGGATCTACCCAATTTGATAATCCTACACTTTCAGGTTAGGGCGTGAGATGCTTTGGTCCTATAGTTATCTTCATGGAGCACTGTGGGTCCTGGCCTAGGTATGGCCTGGACTGGCTGGCTGATGGGTAAATTGTTGTGAGATGTGTTTCTCTTGTGACATAGGGAGTTAGTTACACATACCTTGGGCCTTCTGGCTCCTCACTTTCTATGCAGTCTTGTGCTTTTGACCTCCTTGTGTACATGTTCAATATGTTACAAATGATAGTTCATGACTGGATATCTAACTGGTGCTCTACAACTTTATAGGATGATTTCCCCTAGTATTGTGACATGGTTCTTCGCAATGTTAGATTTAATTTGGGGCAGTTTTGGTCACAGAATGACAAGAAGGACAAGGCTGCTGCTCTCTGTCAACCTCCAGTGGTCTCTGAGGTCTTTAGTATGTAAAACTTCAAACCTGGGGACGCTTTCTTACTGTCTCTACAGAACAGGGCTGCATAGCATTTGGTAATAAGGTAGCAAGGAAGATACAGAAAGAAAACAGATTCTTCTAGTGACCCCAGTGAATGACAGCAATGGAACTTGGTAGTGAGTGTTCACCATTTTTTGGTGAAAAATACCTATGTAATATTTTCTAGACTAACAGTCTCCTGATGTGGCTGAAATTCTTTCTGAGACATAAGCAGATTGTGTTCAGTTTGCTGTTTGATTCCTTATGCCCCAGTCCCACTCTGAACGTGGGAGGAATATTTGGTTTTGAAACCTCCTAGCAGTGTAGGAGTAATGCCATGGGGGTGGGGTGGATTTTGAGAGTTAAATAAGCTTAGTTTATTTTGATTGAAATTTTCTTTCAGCAAATACTCTGGGCAATTGAGGTGAGGCTCTTTGCCACTCAGCTCACAGCAAAGGTTTCAGAAACTTTCCACCAGGGATTGTGGGCTATGAGATCGGAGGATGGAAAGAAAATGCATAATGCATCTCAATCTGCTTTTCGGGGGAGTGAGGTCCCTTAGTCTTCCCATAGCACTTGCCTTAAGCGTCATTCTTCCTATAAAGGAAGCTTCGTGAGCCACCGAAGGTTAGGTTGGATGAATTGGCCAAAAGCTTGCACTGAGAAAACTTCAACTTCAATTTTCGCTGCTGTATGTTTCTTGTGGTTCAAGTTGTTTCTTTTTTTTCCCCATTTGAGGCCCTCTTAAAACCACAAAAGCTGACATATTTCCTTAATCCATGAGGATATACTTGGGTATTTTTCCTGCATAAATAAGCACAGTTATACAAGTCCTCTGTTTTGCTTGAAAATGTTAAAACTCATGTATTGAAGTTAAAATCGTATCCGCCCAAATGGATCAGTGCCTTTTCTGATCTCTCACACTTATTTCCTGTCTTTTTTTTTTTTTTTTGTCTTACCAATCTACATTTCTATTGATTTCTTTTTCCTTTTTTCTTTTCTCTGTAATTTCTCCATTCAGCATTATTCCATGAGGAATTCAGTAAGAAGAAAATGAGGTAAAATTACTTTTCTGGATAAGTGAGGGAAGAAAACTGGATCTTGACAGGTTTTATTTTCCCCTGCTCAACCAAAACCAAGGAAGTAAGATTGATGGGAGCTTTCTGCTCTTTCTACAGATCAGTTTTCATAAATCAGATAAACGTGTCTTCTTAAAGTGCAATTTAAGGAAAGTATAGTTTAATTTTTATTGCTTTGTAAAAAATATCTGAGTCTTAACAGAAATGAACAGAAAAAAAATGCCCTGCCAGTCTCTCTAATGTATGAGAATCAGGTTAACTTGCAAGGCTCAACCACTGTGGCGAGCAGACGAGTACTTCTTACTTTGCTTGGATGAGACAGGACGTGGGGCAAAAACACAACTTATTTCATTATTTTAAGCAAGTATTAAGAGGTGGTAATAGGAAGTCTCAGGTATGAATAATTGGAGTTTCAACTATGTCATCAAGGATTAAAGAGCTTTATGTTCTTCTGGTTTTCTGTCTTTCCACTGTCAACTCTGTATTTCAGCACTCAGGATGGTTGCTACTGTCCCAGGCACAGCAACCAGACCTGGCCATCTACTGTAGCCAGATAGATCATTTTTTCCTTTGAGCTATTTTGAGGAGGGACACAAGCTTTCCCAGGAGCACTTTCTACTGGAACTCGAAGACCTTTTAATCCTGTATCACAGCCTGCACTTATACTTGAACAAAGTAAACAACCACTTATTTATCCTTATATTTGGGGTGGAGCATATTCCCTGGAAAATAAATGTAAATAATATCAGTTTTTAACACAAATATGAAGGACAAGTACGCATACTTTTAGCAAGCAGAAATGATTGCTTCAGCACTTGAACTTGTTTACATTTTATGACTTGTTTTTTTTATTGGTCTCCTGCAGAAATCCTTGGTTGTAAAGATATAGCATTTGTTTATGTGGGAAAAAGAGAGAAACACAGTTTTTCTGTCACTGGATTCAGAAAAGTTGGCTTTTTAAATATTAGTCATGAATCTGAGAAAATACTTTGCTCTCAGTGGTGAAGAAAATAGTGCATTCCTGTTATTTCAAATCATTGGTGGTTAATCATATTTCGTATTTGTATTCCTTTCTAATTATCTAAAATACTTTTCATCTTTAGTGTAGAAATGGTATCGCATTTCATTTTGCAGCCCACACCCACTAACATCGTAGTCAGAGCTTTAGCTCATCAGTTTCCAGACTGGTGAGTCACAGGAAATGTTGCCAAAACCGTGTGGTGTAAAGAGCCTCTTTCCCCAGGCGAGAGGAAGTTCAGCCGTGTGCTACCTGTCCTGGGAGAACATGGCTGCTGAGTGCTCAGTGTCTTAGCCTGAAGAATAACACTCAGGAAATGTTCTCCTTACTGCAGAAGACAATGGGAGGAAGGGAATTTTCTTCAAGGCGCCCAAGTCCTCAAGGAGCTGGGTATGGTAGGAGACTTGTCGAATAGCCATCTCCAGGCACCCTCCGAGAGGCAGTGGGGGCCGCACGGCATATGGCATCCTGAAATGGGACTTAGCGCAAACAGCTCTAGTGGTTTTTTAATGAAGTTTGTGTCCACCACGTAATATAAATGGAATGTTTAAGGCATTCCTTGTTCTCTTGCTTGTGGTAATCCGACATTTATATGTTTTTATTGTAGAGGTCCAGCTCTTCAACTGTTCTATTTAAAAATATTGCATGCTTTCTAAGTGCAGTGACTCAAGTTCAGTGCCCCATGCCACATACCATGCTGGCCCCTTCTGACCAAGCCACTGAAACCGGACATAGTAGCACACGCATGTAATCCCAGTGCTGGATAGGCTGATGTGAGCTGTGAATTGAGACACTGTGATAGATAAATAAATAAAAGACTAAAAAAATATATTTCCTGCTCAACTTCTCCCATTTTCCTTTGTAACTTTTCACTTTTTTTGTGTGCTTTATATTTCTTTCGCTTATTGCCACCCATCTATTCTCATTTTCCTTTATTAACAAAAGGCATTATTGGGCCAAAGAAATGAACTATTTTTCAAGCTATTATTTATTTATTTATTTATTTATTTATTTATTTTGAAGGAAGGGAAAGTTTATTTAGCTCACAGTTACTGGAGATTTCAGTCCATATTCGGCTGTCCCAAGACTGAGTGGAACAGGACAAAGAGCATCCAGTTCATGGCGATGGAACAAAGGCAACAGAACGACCAAAGGAGCAGAGAGCAACCTTTCAAGCTATTTTTAAATGTCAGCTTGCATACCAAACATTTCTATATTAACAATATAAAATATAGTTATAGTGATATAAAACTATATTAACTACAATTTGACTGTCAATAACTAACTTGAGAATTTAAATGCATTAGTAAAAATAATCAGAGTTGGATTTGATGGCATACAGGTATAATCCAAGAACTCTGGGATGCTGAGACAGGTAGGCTTCAAGTTTGATCCAAATCTGGGAATTTTAGTAACTTTGCAAGACTCTATCTCAAAATTTAAAAATACAATGTAAAATAGAAAGGGCTAGGTGGGGCTGGGGAGATAGCTCAGTAGGATATGCACTAAAGTTCAATCCTATGTTGAAAAGAAAAGAAAAGAAAAGGAAAGGAAAGAGCTGGGAAAGTCCAAGACCCTGGATTCAATTTTTAGCACTATTTTTGTTGCTATTTTTCACGTTCATTCAAGAATTCCCTACTCTATTTCAGGACATTGGTATTGGCTCTGAATTCAAGATCCATGTTTGATTTGCTACCTAACATACACAGACAGTTTAGGAGGTTTCAAATAAACAACAACAACAAAATCTCTAAAATTTGAGAATGATTTAAAAACTTCTTGATGGTGGTATCCTGAAGACTAACACAAATCAAATAAGTCTACAAGCCAGGCATGGTGGCGCACGCCTGTAATCTCAGCACTTGGGAGGCTGAGGCAGGAGGATTGGTGAGAGTTCAAGACCAGCCTGGGCTACAAAAGTGAGCACAGGACCAGCCTCAACTGCATAGCAAGACCCTGTCTCAAAAAGACAAAAAAAAAAAAAAAAAAAATACAAATGAATCTACAGTCATGGATATGACTGAAAGCATTTTCAGAGAGCTATTGGATGATGTCATACTTAAATAAATACCAGGATGTACACCATAAGCTCTCTGACTCCACAGGAAGGTGTTGTACTACCTTTTTGAACTAGTACAAATAACAAAACTACTCCAACTTACATAGCCTGGTCTAAGTTAAATATGCATATTTCTTTATTCTGAAACTACTTTTCTTTATTTTATGTTTGCTGGTTGTGACCATGTGTGGAAGGTAGCCCTCATTTCTCTTTGAAAACTCAGGAATCAAAAAGTTAACACAAAGTACACTGATCTAATGATTATTAACAAGGCTATTGGCTCTCAGTTTAGAAGTCCTCAGTCCAGGTAATAAATTGAGCTGATATACATAGAACAGGGTAGAATTCTTGTAGGCATTTTTTGTTGTTGTTGGTAGTGGTGGTTAAAAATAATTTCTAGAGTATATTCCCTAACTACATACAAATAACTGTAGTAGTCAAATTGATTCCCTCAAATGTGAAGAGCATTAAAACTAACTCTATTGCACAAATTAGAATTTGGGATAATGTGTAAAAAAGGTAACTTTTACTCATTTTCTGATAAAACAATTACAAATAAGAAAATGCAGGAGGTGTCCACTTGAGAAACATGTAATTTGTTGGTCTGCATAATTTTACAAATTTCTGCAAGATCTTTATGATGATCAAGTTTCGGTAAAGGCCACAGAATAAGGCCAGCTGTTAAGCCATGATTACTCAGGATCTCTTATTATTTTAAGTGATTTTTAAAAAATAAGCATTTTGTAACTGTTATTTAACAGTGATCTACATTCCTCTTACTTTAATTAGTCTATGTCTTAGTCACGGCTTCATGGTGAGATACATGATGCCAGTCCCATGACTTAGAGGACAAGCTTATATCAGCTCATGGTTGCAACACCGGTTAGCAGAACTGCAGAATTTCCTATGCAACAATGGCACAGTGAAGGGATATACTTACTTGCATCACTGAGGCCAGGAAGTAGAGCCAGCTAAGGGAGGAGCCAGGCAGGGAATTATACTCTTCAAGGTCACACCCAGAGATCCAACTCTTGGATCAGGCCCTACCTCCAGCAGAGCGATAGGCTATAAACTGAGTGGACTAATCTGCTGATGAGCACAGTGGCCCCATGATCCAATCATCTGCCAAATGTGAGACTTTGGTGGGATGTCTTAAATCTAAATCATAACAACTCCCATAGAGAGTGCTGTCCAATTCACATAAGAGCTCTGTGCACTTAAAAAAATTGGCAGTCTTTCCTGAAGAAACAGCTCCAGAGTGAAAATCCTCACACCTGGACTCTAATGCTGCCTTCTTCTCTTTGGTTATACCAATGAGTAGACAGTTGAAAGAATATCTTACTCCTAATTAACTTTCAACAAAGTAAAGTACACAACTAAGGACCTGTGTTATGTAATATGCAAACAAATCATTTTAGATCTTGTTAAAATGAAAATTTTAATTCATCATACTTTGGATGTTGGCTCACATTCTGTATTTTAAAAACTAACTAACTAAATAAATAAATAAAGCCCTCATAGCTTATTTATTTATTTATTTATTTATTTATTTATTTAGTTTGTTCAAACTGGACCAAAGCCACCAGCTCTTGACCTGGTGGCTTTGGTCCAGTTTGAACAAAAATAAAAGAGAAAAAAAAATCTTACGTCATTTTCTCAAACTCCTTGACTACACAATAGAAGTAACTTAGGAGCATTTGAAAATGTACCAAAAACCCAAGTACCTCCTCACGTATCATGGAATGGAAGGAGCTCGTGAGGTAGAGTCCAGTCATTAATATTTTAAAGTTCTTCAAGTAATTCAAATTTGAAGCCAGGATTAAACACAGTTGTATACAATGATGCCTGATTTCATTCTATTACTTTCACAGATAAGATGTGCCATGTAAAATCATGTGTTCAGCTACAAAACAGGAGACTCTGTTGTCAAGAGTGTGGATGATAAGAAAATGGTTAATTTTCCTTTAGTAGTGAATTTATGTTAATCCTAAGTGTCTTACCAAAAGAAGCAAAAAAAAAAAAGAGAGAGAAATGTAATCAAATACTACTGATGGTATCAGATGGCGATAAAGAATTCACTTTTCAAAATGGCTTGCCCGGCTGCTAAATTGTTATATGAAGCAAAGGAAAGACAAAGGTCAGGGCCAAATTTAATTAATCTTGAGTAAAAGCATGTGTAATTAAGAGCTGCTCTGTCTAAATATTCATGTCTGTGTGTTTGTAATGGTGAAACAAATCTGCTCAACTTGGGCCTATTGCCACAGGAAGATTTTCAGTTACTCTTCCTTGTGGTGTACAACCCATTGGTCCCGCGGGGCAAACAGTCTCATTAGGCCACGAGGAATGTTATTATAACCAACGACCCTCCTCCTGAACTCCCTGCTCACCCTCAGTTCTGAATTTTCTTTTTTTGAAATTTGTCATCATCAAGCATAGGGGATTAACTCCTTCCTTTGTTTACAGTAAAATGTAACAATAATCTTTATTTCTAAATCCCTTCCTATATCTACAATGCTTAGACAAATGTCCAGCAAAATATACACAGTAGGAAAATATTTCTGCATATCGATAAATTTAGAGTAGAATAACAAAATATGGTATGGTGAGGCCAGAAAGATGGATAAAGAGTGTAATCTAGGAACACTGAAAGCTCTAAGCAGATTCCTGGCTGGAAAGAGGATTATGCAGGTTCCCTGGGAAAGCTTTGCTTTGTGTAATATCTGGAACAGTTTAATGATATTTATACTTACTTCAGTGTTACTACCAAGCAAAATAGAAAATTTCAAATTCAAGGAAAACTCCTCGAAATCCTTAAGTAAAATATTCCAAATATCATATTAGGTACTGAACAAATGGTAAAAATCTTCACGATTTCAAATGTGGAGACTACTTTTAACTACTTACCAATATAATGAAATCATTTCACATTATAAAGATTGTTGACTTTTCAGAGAACTGAGTCATTTTTTAAGTAGTTATTGTTGCATCTTGTTGAGACATAGTCAATTTCATTTATCATAAAATAAAGCCAAATGCTCATCTAATAACCTTAATCTGTTTTTATTTTTTACAAAATCATAATGTAACTATGTGAGTGTGTTCCGTAAAAGGATACAAAAAACAAACAAAAAAAAAACATGGAATTTGTGGTTGGAAATATGAAAAATTCAACAATATTGTTCTTTTTCAGTCCACATATTGAGAAATTTTATTTGGGAAGTAACCCGGGCTGTGAATGAAAACAAGGTTGTTCACTTCGTAGACCTTAGTGAGCCTAGAGACGCGAATCTAGTGCAGCATATGGAAACGAGTACCATCATTCAGTGAAAGGAAAAGCTAGGAGTAGAGGGGTTTCTTCCCCATTTTTCAGTTTAACCAGACCTTTGTGAGACTCTGCCTATGAAGCAATTAGTGTGGGTCCACTTAATTGATTTTTTTTTTTTGTTGCTATGCATTGATATTCTAACATATTTTAATTTTTAAATTTCCTACGATTTAACATATGTTATAGAGCAAGGGTAGAGAAATAACTGACCGCAATAACTGAGTGTAAAAACTCAAAATTATGTTTTATATTGAGTTTTAAGATGTTTTGCAATTTGCTTTTGCCAAAGTATTTACATAATGACAGCTTTCCATCCGTGGTGCTATACTTCCGTTCTCTTTCCAATTCATCCCAAATCAACAATCCTTTGCTTTCAAAAATGCTTATCAGTGGTAACTATTATGCACTATAAATATCACTACTAAATTTTTCAGCAAATCTAAAACAACACCAATTATCTTCTGTTTCTGGAAATACTGCTGAAAACTGGCAGTCATGTAGTAACTTGAGTTAACAGACACTTGGATTAGATTTGGGCATTTGAAGGAAAATGTATTCTTATGTGCATTTAACAATGTGGTTGAATCAAGGGGAAAAAGAAGCAGACACTCTTAAGGAGTAGCCTATTTCCTGTCCATTAAGCTTAATTGCGAACATTTCAGGCTTAATGAATGAGGGCGACCTCAGGCCACTTCTTCCTCATTCTGTGGTCACTGCGGCTACACGTGGGTGCAAGTTTCGTATCTTCAATTAGTTGCGGAATGAAAACTGTGAGTATAATTATGAGTATGGTAGGAATCTCAGCACATTACTCATGAAACAGAAAGAGAAAAAATGTGAATAACTTTTAAAACACATTGACTTGCTAAAACCTCAAACTTTTACTTTGTGGAAGTTACAAATGATCCCTTTCATTTTGGTTCTCCATCTTAGTCAGGAGGAATAGTCTAAAAAGCCATTTGTGAGTAACTTTAAAATGTACTTTCAACAAACCACCGTAACTATATTTTAAAATTGTTTGACAAAGCCCTAGGCAGTTCAAAGAGCCAAATAAATGATGTCAAATTACTTCAGTTGTTTTCAAGCCTATAAGCATCAGAATAAAATAAAACTAGATGCCTTGAGTAGAAGTAATGCAGTAGGAGATGCCAATACGTACCAGAATTTCCTAGTCATTAGAAAAGAGAGGCCAAGGAAAGTTATTGGGTCATGCCATTTGGAAAAATCATACACAGAAGAATGTTGAAATACTTAATATAGAGTTTTCATTTATAAAATATTTCATTTATTATTAAAAATATTCAGTTTTAGGACCTATTTAAATTTGGCTTACATGATTAAATCAAAATAGAAATATAAGGGTTGACAAATAGGATGTATTTCTGTCTCATTACAGGCATAAATGACTCTTAATTCTGAAGAATAGATGTCTTCAGGGATTGACCCAGCCTTAGAATAAAAAAAAAAGTCAGATAATTATATGTTGTAGAACAGGCAGCATCTTCAACACAGGAAAGCTGAATATCAACATCTAGAAAATTGGAACTATACCACTATCTTTCAAACTGTATAACAATTAATGTAAAATGAGTCAAAGATCTCAACTGAGGACATAAGTCTTGTGAACTACCACAAGTAATTATAAGGGAAACATTTTAAGATAAATGCAGAGGCAATGATTTCATGCACAGTGTTCTAATAGCTCAGAAAATAAGAGCAAGAATGAAAAATTAGAGGACATCAAGTTAAAAAGCTTCTGCTCAGCTAAAAACACAATGAATACAGAGAAGAGATAAACTACAGCATGAGAGAAGATCTTTATCATCCATTCAATTGATAGGTGATCAATATACAAAATATAAAAGAGCTCAAAAACTTCACAAAAGTATATTATCAACTGAAAAAAATGGACAAAGGACCTGCGTAAATAGTTCTCAGAAGGACCATAGCTATATGAAAAAATGCAACTGAAAAGTGCAGTGAGATTTCATCTCAGCCTAGTGAGAATGGCCATAACAAGAAGTAAAAACTATTTAAAGGGCCAGTAAGGTAGCTCAGCAGCCTAAGCATCTGCTTTGACAAGTGCAGGGACCAGGGTTGGATCCATGGCACCACATGCTATGCCGGGCCCAGCCCTGGGGCATGCTGAGCTGGCCACCAAGTCGTGGTGTGTTTGCACACATCTGTAATCCCAGTGCTGGGGAGGCTAAAAGCAGTAGGATCACTACCAGTTTGAGTTGGAAAGTAAGGCCTTGTGCTAAATATATATATATATATATATATATATATATATATATATATATATATATATTTTTTTTTTTTTTTTAAAGCAGCAAGTAAAGATATTAGTAAGTCTGCAGATAACATGGAACTCTTTTTCTTTATTGCTAGGAATCGAAAATAGTGCATCCAGTGACAAAGCGTTATAGAAGAACCTTGTAGAATTAAAATAGAACTATTCCATGATCCATACAACTATCGTACTCATGAGTAAGTATCTGAGGACAGCTATGTCAACGCCCTCCAGAGATGCCCACATACCCGTGTTTATTATAACACTCCTTACAATAGTCAGTGAGTGGAATCAGCCAGGCCTCTGTCAGGATGAGACGGGAGAGGAAGGGCAACAGGGCGGTCAGAGGGAGCATTGCTGTCACCAGTTGCACATACGGAAATATCACAGTGACCCATTTATTTGTATACTTATTAAAATTATTACAAGTGAATAAAAACAAGGCAGAATAATAAAAATGTGCATGAAACCCCCAAATATGTTGCTACATATGGAGGTACACACGAGAATAAAATAAAAAAAGTAATGAAAAATACCAAGGCATAGAAAATAATACAGTGATAACTTATCCTACAGGACATATGGTAGGATTGGAAAAGGGAGATTTCCTTTCATAGTTTTACTTATTTTAGAAAAATTAGAAGCAGTATGATGATTTTGAAAATTATGATAAAGAACAAAGTAAAATGTAGGCCTTTGGATGGGAATTCCACATTTAGAAAATGAATAATGTTAATAGCGTTTCAAGTAGACAGGCTGTGTGGGAAGCAATGAGTAGAACCGATGGAGCTCTTGACCTCACAGACACATGCCTTCATCTCAGGCACTCTAACTTACTGTCCTGATTTGCTGTTGTGAACACAGTACACAGCCTTAGGGCTCTCTCTCATATTCACAAGACAGACTTCTTTGAGCCACCTTGGTCCTATAAAATGTCACATTATTGGACAGCCTTGACTCCATGTACAAAAATATTGACTGCTCCATTTTCCTTTGTAAATAACCCCGAGTTGGTTTTTCTTTTGAATTTTTGTCATAATCTGACATTAGTTTATTTATTAGTTTACTATATGTACCCAGCACTGGGAGGTAAGCTCTGAAGGAAGAGATGTTTTGGGTTTCCTCTCTTGCTTGATACCTACAGAAATCCTTCTGGACACAGTAATTGCATAAGAAGTATATAGAAAAGGAGAAGAAACTTACAAACTCTGTTCATACAAACAGCTAAGGGGTTAAAAAAAGTAAATGATATAACATAGTATGCCCACTTCTAGTAATCTTTGGGCTATCATATTTTTATTTCTTTCTTTATTATTATTATTTTTTTGGTCTTTTTTTTTTCTTTTCTTTTTTTTTTTTGTCTTTTTGAGACAGGGTCTCACTATGCAGTTCAGGCTGGTCTTGAGCTCACTTTTGTAGCCCAAGCTGGTCTCAAACTCACATCGATCCTCCTGCCTCAGCCTCCCAAGTGCTGGGATTACAGGCGTGTGCCACCACGCCCGGCTTAGAATTTTTATTTTATTTTATTTTTCTTGTTTCAGAACTTTTGTTTGTTTATTTTTATGGCTGGCTTAGCCTGCCCTAAGGGCAGGGCTGGCGCAGCATGTGGTGCTGGGGATCGAACCACAGTCCCTGCAGCTCCCTAAGCTTTCCTAAGCAGGTGCTTTAGACCACTGAGACATCCTGCTGGGCCCCACTGTCATATTTTGTATGTCATAACTATTTATATATTTTCCTTGGTATTCAATGGAGAATCTTAAGTTAAAAATCAATATTGGCAGGATTATGGCTTAATGTTTACTTTCAACTCTCTCTGCCTGGGAAAAATTTCTTCAAATAGTTATTTGGTTCCCAATTTCTCCCTACTTCTATGTAAGGCTGCCACAAAGATAGGAAGAAAGAAACAATGAACTAGAAATTAAATGTTATTTAGGGTTAACAACAGCATAACGTAAAGGTAGAGTGGGTTAGTAATCTAGCTCAGTCATAACATTGCAGATGTATATTTTTATGTTTTCAAAATTGCAATTAATTTATTATTCACCGGGCATTCCTTAAAACATGCAGCAAGAACAAATGCTATTTTTCATTTTTAAAGAATGCAAAATAGTAATGGAGAAAACAGCATTAGAAAGATACAAGATTTCATTTAACAAAGCAGTAGGAATACAACAATGGTTGCTGTATTCCATGTTATCTTTAAATTAGTTTTTCAGATTACCACATATAAATGTCTAAGATTCATTTAAAGAAGAAAAAGTAACAAAGAAGTTATAGGAAATTCAAAAGACAAAGAAAGAAATTCTGTTACAAAAAAATAAAATTAAATATTAACTGCTGCTTTCAAAAGACCAGCACAAATCAACAATATAATTATTCAAACTATTCTCCATGTCTACCTAAATATATCATTTTCCAATCTTTCATTTGTCCTTTTTCTCGTCCCAGTTTTTCTTTCACACTGAACAATTTCTTTCCCTTTCACAATATCTGTTTTATCTTTTAGATTGGAAATATTCTTTCTGGTTCTCATATTAGCAAGACTACACAATGTTTGCACATGTGGATCTGATTTATTTCACCTATGATTATGCTTTCTAGCTGCATCTGTTTATCTGCAAAAGCTTTGAATTATTTTTTATAGCTGAATAATAATTTATTGTGTAAAAGTACCAAAGTAGCATACATATTTTATCTATTCATCAGTTGATGACCATTGTGTTGTTCCCAAACTTTAGCTATGACAAATAGTGCTGCTGTAAGTGTAGGTGCACTTATATCACTGTGGCATGGTGATTCAGGTCTTTTGGAAAAATACCTATGAGGGAAAGAGCTGACTTGAATGGGACCTTCCAGTCCTAGCATTCTTAGCAATCTCCATACTGACTTCCACAATGGTTGTACCAGCCTGCACTCCCCAAAACAGTGCATAATGGTTCCTTTTTCCCCACAGCCTCTCTGATGATATTACTGTTGGCTTCTTTGGTAGGCATTCTTTCTGCTATCAAATGGTGCCTCAGTGTTGTTTCAATTTGCACCTCTTGAATGCCCATTGGCATTGAATATTGTTTTTCATATATTTACTTACCTTTGTATCTCTTCATTTGTGAAGTGTATATTCATCTTACATGGCCAATTTTGAATTGGATCTTTGCATTCTGAACACCTGATGTTTAAAATTCTTTATATGTTCTAGATAGGAGTCCTTTGTCTAGAGGACAATCTGCTATATTTGTCTCCCACTGCATGGATTTTTTTTTCTTTTGTACTCTGTTGGTGATTTCTTTTGATGTGCAGAAACTTTTCTAAAAGATCAGATCTTAGTTGTTGATTATTTGAAGCATTTCCATGCAGTTTGATTTTAGTCATAAACTCTACCTACCCCTATGTCCTTAAGAATTTTATCTAATTTGTCTCACAGAAATTTTGTAATTTTTTATTACTTGTAATAGGAAATAACAATGTGACAGTTTTAAAACACATTAGTAGTATATTTACCATAAGTGATACAATGCATATTGTTGTACTTGTAGTAGTTATACAGAATAAAGAGTGTAGACATGATAAATTTTCTAATCGATATTGGTAAAAAGAATGTCTTGTCTTTGAACTAAGAGAAAGTAGTTGTATATATAGTTCAAAGTTCCATAATTGCAGTGGGTTACTGGTGGAACTGGCAATGCTGGATGCTGTTGATGTAAGCCTTTTACACCTCAGCATACTAATTTAGCTTCATGTTTTATGCCTCGTAGTTAAAATTTTCGGCTGGGTGGTTAAGGGCAAGTTAAAGCAAGATCTGTATAACACAACATGTAACTTTTGTACCTCCCAAGGTCAGTCAAATACCCTCATGATTAACTTTGAAACCATATACAGTGCTTTGTAAAGCTGTTGTCAGTGTCAGCCACCTGGATGAGTCATGGCCATTGCTTGACCAGTTTGCTCTCTATGAAAGCCTGGAAGTTTTCTAATTGGCTCTCTGTAGGCACACTACACATTATCAATCCCTTTGTTCTGTGGCTGCAAAAGCTCCCTGAACAGAAAATTTGGGGAACCACTGAGTATAGGATGTTACAGCACAGGTTCTGTTCTGTCCTGAGTCCTCACTGACCTTGAAGGGATAGTGCCAAAATATTACCTGTCCTTGTAGCTCTTCTTTTTTCCAATTTTTGCTCAGTAAACATATTCTTAGCCCTTCAGAAGAAAAGTTTCTATTACTATTACTATTACTATTACTATACTATTACTCTACAATATGGGTATTTGAACTTAACATCACTGTTTTTCCGAATATCAAACATCTTAGACTTAAGTTGGAATTGGTATTTTCCATCAATCATCAATATTCTAATAAATCTCTATAGAAAGCAATAAAAGCAGTTACACATTTTTACATAGACATTTAGAAATCCCAGGATGTACAAAATTGTAGCCTGTCAACCCTATGACATTTTGCCTAGTCTCTTACTCTCATTTAATATCTTTTTTTGTTTTCTTGTGAACAAACCATTTACTTGAGAGAGAGTATGGCAGTAACTGAAATTACATAAGAAGCAGGACACATCTAAAAGGCCAGAATGACAGGCATCCCAAGCATAGTTTTAGTGTTGCACATTGCTATCATCAATATGAAAAAGCTTTTGAAGATTCTTAGGACCATTATCTAATTCATCCAGTGTATGTAAGTGCATAGCTTTGCTCCTGCTATGTTTTCTCTCTTTTCTGCTTCCAGTCACTTCATTGTTTAACCCATAAGTCTTTGATTTCCATTCAGCTATGTTAAGCCTCTCCATTTTTATTTCTTCTTTTGAGTTATTACACTAAGAAGACTATATGATATTTACATATGTAGGTCTGGTTTATTTCACTTATGAGTATACGTCCGAGATAGATCCATTTACATATGAATTCTTCTAATTTATCATTCTTTATAGCTGAGTAATATTCCCTTGTATAAAAATACCACATCTTTTTAAACTATTCTTCAGATGATGGACATTTTGGTTGTTTCCAAGATTGGCTATTACAAATTGGGCTGTTATAAACATAGATGCACAAATATCACTATGGTATGATGCTTTCAGTTCTTCTGTGATAATTTGCAGTAGGGGCATATCTGGATTGAACAGGATTTCCAATTCTAGTTTTTTAAGGAGCCTCCACACCACTTTCCACATTGGTTGCAGCAGTCTGCATTCTCACCAGCAATGGAGAAGAGTTCTTTTTTCCCCACAGCCTCTCCAACATTCATTGTTGGTTGATTTCTTTATGATAGCCACTCTTTCTAGGTCTAGATGGTATCTAAGTATTGTTTTAATTTGCACTTCACAGATGGCTAGTGATGTGGAGCATTTCCTCATGCATTTGTAGGCTTGTTAAATTTCTTTCTCTGAGAAGTTTGTGTTCATGTCAGATGTCCATTTCTGAATTGGGTATTTGAATTCTTGAACCATAATCATTTTTAGTTCTTTATAAGTTCTAGATAGAAGGCTGTTGTCTGAGTACTTATTAGTTAAAATATTTTCAAATTTTATGGGTTTATTTTTCATTCTGTTGGTAAATTCTTTTGACGTGCAAAAAATTCTTAGCTGAAGGAGGTCCCATTAGTTAATTCTTTCAAGTGTTAAAGATGCAAAAATCCCTGGAAAATTTAGTGTTAATTTTTTGTATTTAAATTTTTGATCTATTTTGACTCAAGTTTTATACAAGGTGATAGATGTAGGGCTATTTGAAACCTTCGTGATGTAGAAAGGCAGTATTTCCAACACCATTTATTAAAGAAGCTATATTTCTGCCAATAAATATGTTTGGTCCATTTGTCAAAGATGATGTGGCTGTGTGTACTTTCAGTTGTGCCTGCATCTTTTAATCTCTGTTCCATTGATCCACAGGTCTGTTTTTCTTTGCCAGTACTATGCTTGTCCAAACACAGTAGCTTTGTAGTATAATTTTAAGTCAAGGATTGTGATGCCTCCTGCTTTTCCTTTATTACCCAAGATTACTTTTGCTACACTAGGTCTTTTCTGGTTCCACGTGACTTTAGGAATGTTTTATCTATATCTGTAAGGTATGCTAATAGTATTTTAATTGGGATTCCATTCATTCTGCATCACAGTTTTGGGATTATGTCCTTTTTAACAATGTTGAATATCTTTCTATTTTCTGAACTCACTTTGATCTATTTTTTCACAGTATGATATATTCCACTGGAGAATTCAGCTGCACTTCCATAGGGATCTAGGCTTTCCTTTGTCAACAGGCTTATGTTATTACATTTTTAATTTCATTGCCTGATATTGGATTATTTAGAATTTTTGTATCTTCTTGATTTAGCTTTGGTAGTTCACATGTCTCTAGAAATCTGTCCATTTCTTCTATATTTTATGTTGTATGAGAGTAAATATTTTAGAAATAGGTATTAATAATCTGAATTTCTATAGGGCCTTTTTGTCAATGGGGTTTTAAAACTCCCGCAGTACATTTATGTTATTGCTTATTTAGATTTTTCTATATCTGATAAAATTTATCTTATACAGTTGGACATTCCTACAATGAGTGTATATATATTTATAATTGCTATCTCTTCCTCTTGTTTCTTCACTCTAACAGTTTTTAACATTCCTTTCTTTTGCTCAGTCTCTGGGATCTTTATTATGTGTCTGAGTAACCATTTATTTTTGTTGTGATGAGTTGGAGTTCTACATGCTTCAATTATGCATATATCAGATTCTTTTCCCATGCTTGGGAAAGTTTCTGTTTCTATTTCTGCAAACACTCTTTTTGTCTTTTGTATTTCCTTCAGCTGTTTAACTGATTCTCAGTAGTCTTTTATTATTTTTGTTTGCCTCATGCTGCAGCTATTGTGTTGTTATTTCCTTTTTTCTTGTTATTTTAAAGAAATGTTTCCTTTCATGTTCTCTAGTTATAATGTTATCTTCAAGGGTTGAAATTCTATACTTTATTTCATTCTAGCCATTTGCTACCTTTAAGTGAAATTCTTAAAATGTCGTAAATATCTGTTTGAATCTCTTTCATGCATTTTAGTTTTTTCTTGTATTGTCCATTCAATGTTTCAATCATTTTCCTATTGTCTTCTATTTTTATAAATCTATTTCTTCCTCAGATGCATTGAACAATTCTTTCATGATTGATGCACTTTTTTTTTTCCTGAGAGATTATTTCTGATCTGATTTTCTCCATAGCCTGATGGAATAATTTCTTTACTGCAGTTGCTATTGTCACAGACATTTCAGATATGTGACATCCAAGTTCTTCTTTGACCTTGTCTCCTGGACTTGTTTTGGGTGGGTTAGAAGTCAAGATTAGCTTTTGTTCCCTTCTTTTGTCATTTTTTGAGTGATGGTAGCAGGTCAGCAAAGCTCTCAAGAGAGTGTGAGGGCAGGGTAGACTCACCAAAGCTCCTGCTTTGTGACGTTTAATGTAGTTTCTACCTCATTAAGGACCGGAGGGCAGGCTACAGTGCAAGAACAACCTGGTGATGATGAGTGTGAGGTGAAAATGTGCAAGGCTCTCCTGATGGCGAATTTGTGCAGGGTAGTGATTCACAGGCTGCTGCAGATCACTGTGTTAGTCACAACAACCTGGTTGACTTCGGGGTGAAGCAGGGTGGGCAGAAAGCACAAACTCCAGCGGGAAAGCTGGGGGGGCTGGAGCTAGGGCTTCTGAGTCTCCATGACAGTCTTCAGGAGAAGAAGGGCAGTCAGAATATGCAAATTTGAGGGGGGAAGCTGGAAGGGCAGGGGTAGCTAACAAGGCTCTCCAGCAGCCTTCCGGGTGAGGAGGGGTGGTGGGACTACCCTCCTGCACTCCAACAATGTAGTAAGTTTGGCACAAAAATGTTTACAATACCCATATCTCATTATGCATATATGCTTTTGCATGCCATGTTAATACCGACATATAATGCTACCTAAAAATGGTTTAAAATTATAGACTCCAGAAATTCACTCCTCCTTACTCTAATTTGTAGATGCTTCGTGCCCTAGCTCTTAAAATGCCTTTCTTGAATACAATGAATAGCAAAAATAGAATTTTCCATAAATTCTATTAAAGTGCTAATATTGGAATAAAGATTTATTGTTCTAACTGCGTGAAAGGAAAAAACACGACATTGGTGTTTTATTGGTCTCTCCTTGGTGCGTTTTCCATCAGTCACTCACAAACTAGTGCATTTTGGGTGTTCTCATTTAATTACATGATTTAATGACAGTTGAGTAAAATCACTGAAATTGCTAGTAAAATACTGAAGAGAATTTGTAAAATGGGATTGGCCAAATAACTCAACAGATTAAAGTGCCTGCAAACAGGCACCACAGCCAGGGGTTTGATCCCCAGGCCTGCCATGCCGGCCCTGCCCCTGGGGCGTGCCGAGATGACAATTGAGACGGGGTGTGGTGGCATGCACTGGAAACCCCAGCTCTTGAGAGGCTGTAAACAGGCAGATCACTATGTGTCCCATCTAGTAGTGAGACCCTGAGAACACTGTAGATCAGTCCCTAAAATAAAATTGAAAAATTGTAAAATGTTTCAAATCAACACATAAACAAAAGTGTTATTGTTAGTATACAAGCTAGGAGCCAAGTGTATGTGGGCTTCAAAATAAATATATTAAAGAAGAGTGAATGACAAAGTACACATAAATTTCTACCTACTGAAATCCTTCCAAAAGCATTGTTCTGGCTTTAATTTAAGTGGTCAATGTGTCTCTAATCTGAACAAGTTCATGTGAAGATTATTCACCCTAAGGTAAGCTGTAATTTTTAAGTGGTAATTTAGAATCTTAAAATCACTCAGAATACATGTAGTATAACAGTCATTATCAATTCTGTATCCTCCTTTTGAAATTCTGCATATATGTATTGTTGTACTTTGCTCTGTTTCTGTCTTTGTTGCTGTTGTTTGTTTCTGCTTTTACTCTTTAAAATAAAATTTATTTATTTATTTACTTACATACTTATTTACTTTTTGTCCTTTTGAGACAGGGTCTCATTATGCAGCTCAGGCTGGCCTTCAGCTGGCCTTGTAGCCCAGGCTGGTCTCAAACTTGCACCAATCTTCCTGCCTCAGCCTCCCAAGTGCTGGGACTATAGATGTTCGCCACCATGCCAGCCTTTAAAATAAAATTTAAAAAACCACTCAGGACATGTAATGACAAGGTTACATTCTTCTTATGATGTCTTAGTATAGAATTATCTCTAAATATGAGGAATTATTCATGAGAACGAGAACCCAGGATTTCAGAGCCTATACTGTTAAGTTTTAAAAGTATTTCTCTATTAATTATAGTACCCTCAAAATTTTAAGAACTAACTTTTTGGAAATGGAGCAAAGAAGTAACTACACAGTAGCTAAAATAATTATATTAACACTCATGTCACTCCTTTCCAATGTACTTATTTACTTACATTTTAATAATGTTGCATGTATTTACTTATTTCCTAATCTCATTGACCATATGTGACGGCTACTCCTTCAAACTATTTTATCGTTATTGTTAGTAGCAGTAGTATTTTAACTTTATATATTTGGTATAGGTTATCACCATCCATCTTGGACTCACAGTAATCCCGTTGATTTGTCTCCCCAGTGTTCGGATTATAGTCACGTGCCACTATGCCCAGTCTAGGTGTTCGGCTCAGTGGGCTTAGGGGCTGGGTCCATGTGGCATGTGGTGCCACCGACTGAACTCCAGTCCCTGTACTTGCCTAAGCAGACACTTGGTCTGCTGAGTTATCTCACTGGCCCTTCTGTTTTATTGTTGATGGAAGTTTAGTTCAAAAGGGCAGTTGCATCACAGGAGTCTGACTTCCAAGAAAGCTGTACTACAGGAATCTGATTTCTGAGCTTACTGTACTATCTCGGTGATTCTTCTCTTGTTGCTGGGACAAATATCTGACACCTAAAATGAAGGAAGGAAAAGTTCATTTAGCTCACAGTCAGTGGAGGTTTCACTCCATACTCAGATGGCTTCAGTGCAGAATGGCACATGGCAGAGAGCATCCGTTCAGTGTGGCAGCAAAGAGCAAGACAGCAACAGCAAAACTGCAGGGGCAGCTGCAGCAAGGGTGACAGAGAGTGAGTCTGTCTCCCTTAAGTCGCATTCCAGGCATCTCCCAGGTGTAGCACTTACATCAGTAATCCTAGTGGTCACGTGCTAATCACAAACTCCAGAAGCCGCCCCATGACTGCATGAGGCTTTGAGGGGACGCCTAGACGCAAACCATTACATGTACCTACCCCTTCACAGTTCTTTTGTTCCTCCTCTATGCCCTGACACTCAGATGGACATTTTCCTTTTGTGGCTGGCACAACCCACCTTGAAAGCAATGCTGGTGTAACACGTGGTGCCAAGGATTGAACTGCAGTCCCTGCGCTTGCCTAAGTTTGCCTAAACAGGCACTTTAGACCACTGAGCTATCTCACCGGCCCTCTCAGATGACTCTTAAACTCCAGAGGAAGCCCAATAGATCCCAATAGAGAAATGCAACCGTGATTTAGGTTTAGATATTCAAAGAGATGAAGTTCTAGCCTCCGTGGAGAGGCTTCCAGAGCAGTAGCTCAAGGGCAGAGTGGGAACGCAGATAGTACGCTGAGAACACGCCATCGGGTGCCACTTACATCTGCAAAGTCACAGACATTGGAAGCAAGGCAAAGTTAGGGAACAATATTTGTAGCACATGATTTTTTTTTTTTTTTCTTCTTAAAATGAACCAGTTAAGTAATGGAGTATAGAAAGATCTTGAACATAGCTCTTTGTTATGAAAATTAAGGTTCAGCAAGACTCTTCTCTCAGCTTGCCTAAGAGTATTTAATCCTTGAGTGGGGCCTGGTGGCACCTGCCTGCATTCCTAGCATGGATGACACTGAAATGAGCGCAAGTCCAGCCTACACACTATAAAAGTTCAAGGTCAGTCTGGGCTAGAGAGCAAGAACTCTTTTCAAAAATAAACAAAAGTGAACAAAAAGACAATGAGTTAATTTTATGAAGTTGTCACAACTGGAGGCAAAGAAGTTACAAGCACATGAAAAATAGCTGTGAAAACAGTATCAGCCCTGCAGTTGGCTCAGGGCATCATACACTGAGAGCACCACTGGGATCCTACAGTAGGTAGTGCTCAGCAGTTTGTTCCATTATTATAGAGAGTGATGTGAGAAAGATCATAGTAAGTGAAATGAACTCTAGAAAGCTCCAGTCAGATTGCTCCCGCCACGTGGGTTGGCTGACGAGAAGATTCTGATGCTCCGAGGAAGTCTGCCATGTCCATGGCTTGCTGCACAGAAGTTTAGAAGAGATCTCTAGTGTGACGCTCATTTTGGATGATGCAGCCAAGCACACAGGGCCAGAGGGCAAACTTCTTAAGCAATTGGAAAGGGTTTAGCAAGGAGGGAAGACACTGAGTGCTTCTCACATATTGGGGAATGCAGAGAAACCTATTCAGACCTGCCAGAGAAGCAAACTTTGGATGTTACCAAGGTGATGATTATGGATAAATTGATAGGGCATGAGAGTAGTAAAAAAAAAAAAAAAGTGAGTAGGCTGTGTTTAAATGAACAGAAAAAGCAAAGGAAGTTAAGGGAAAAAGGAGAAAAATTACACATGTTGCATATTTGGTAATGTAAATGTACAAATGCAAATCAGCAGAGATGTTCTTGACTCTCCAAAATAGTCACAGAATAAATTGTTAGCCAAGGTTCACTGTCACATTGATTTGAGATCAAAGCCTATTTTCTTTCAATTACAGCAAAATAGCAAATGTCATGAACTTCCTTATAATTATGATATAGAAATGAGTTAGATAGAAGGGCACATTGTTTCCTCAGGAAAAAGCTCCATCTAATACGTTTGGGGGTTTCACTATATGCATAGAAGAGAAAGTGAATTGTGATATGAGGTATATGTTACTATTTGCAAGAACAGGCTACAGTAGGCTACAGTGTTCTTGTGATCTGAATACATTGTTACATTTTCGTGTACCTGCCCTGAGGGCAGGTCTTGTTAACTTTTTTCTTGTTGTTTGTTGGCTTCATTTCATTTTTATGGAGACTCGGTTTCTTCTCACAAGGAACCCAGTAATGCTGTGTTTGTTTGTGTACGTTTGAAGTTTGGACCTGAGTGTTCCCCAGAGTCTCTGTGCTGCTCTCCAGCTATTGGGAAGCTGTGGAAATTCCAGTTGCAGGCCTCGCTAGAGTGAGTAAGCCACAGGGAGCTACCTGCGAAGCGTGTCTTTGGTCAGCAGAACCCTGGCATGCTCTCTCTGCTTTCTAGCTTCCGGTGAGATAGGCAGCTGCACTGTACCATATTATACCTACCATGAGACTCTGCCTCATGTCTGGTCCAGAAACAATGGCTTAAACCCCATGGACTGAAACCTCTGAAGCCATGAGCACACATAAGCGTTTGCTCTTTTGTTCTTGAATATTTTGTCTAAAAGACAGAAAGAAAACCAATGCAATAGGGAACTGTAAACACTGGGAGAAATATTATAATCTTTCCAAATGCCTATGTGTTTGGCCTTAAAAAAAAAAAAGCCTTCTTTGTTTGTTTGTCTGTGTCCTAGTTACTTTTCACTCCTTGCTGGAAAAAATACCCAACACTCAAAATGAAGGAAGGAGAGGTTTATTAGTTCACAGTTACTGGAGGCTTCAGTCCATATTTGGCTGGCCCAAGGCTGAGTGGAACAGAGCAGAAAGCATCCAGTTCATGGCGGCGGAATAACAACAAAATGGTGGCAGAGGTAGTCAACCAAACAGGGCAGCAGAGAGCAACAGCAGAGAGCAACAGCTCGAGTCTGTCTCTCCGTCTCTCTTTATATTACATTCAGGCTCTCCACCTCAGCCTCTGCCTTAGGCTACACCCATAATCCCAGAAGTACTGAGACCCATAATCCCATCAGTACTAAAACCCATAATCCCAGGGATCATGGATCAAGTTTCAAACTCTAGAAGTGCTTGCCCCCTGACTCATGAGGCTTTGGGGGGACAACTAGACACAAACCATAGCAGTTTATTTATTTATTTACTTAGGAAGGATCTATAGGGTGTTCAGTGTCTCACTACTAGATCAGACTCATAGCAATCTGCCTGTTTACAGCCTCCCAAGAGCCGGGCTTACAGGTGTGCACCACCGTGCCCAGTCTCAATTGCTGTCTCAGCGTGCCCCTGGGGCATCCAACCTCAGACCCCTGCACCTGCTTGCATGCACTTTAATCCACTAAGCTATTTGGCCTGCTTAGAAAAGCCAAAGAAATCTTTAAATTTAACTCTGCCCTGCAGCACTGCTCATAAGCACAGCATTGTTCTTGAAGGGTAGCAAAGAAGTGTGCAGAAAGGAAAGCCCCAGTCCACCCACCATTCAGAGTCCTCTGCATCTGCTGTGATGCTCAGCTGCAGAAAGAGTCGGGCTTGAGATTCTGCTCCTGTCCTTCACCTTCTGCCAGTCCGTGGCTGCTCCTCAAACCAGGAAAGTGCTGATTTTCTTGTGCACATCACCCACCTTCCCAAGAGGGTCACTATAGCCACTGGGGCTAAGACGGACTTCAGAGAGGAGACAGCCAGAGCCATGTCATCCAGGAAGTCCTGGGTCCTGCGTTTGCCAGGATGTGCAAGCCCAGCAACTGGTAACCAGGAAGATCTCAGCTCTGACTGGGAACAAGGAAATGTTGGGTAAACTGTACCACCTCATACTAAGGACTTCCCAGCAGAGCGAAGGTGCTTCCACATTTTAGTGGTGCAGGAATGATGAGGAGTTTTCTTCTTGGAAGCCAGATGGCTATGAAATGCACGTGGAAGTGAATCACTTGGGCCACCTCCCTAGCCTGGTGCTAGAGAAAATGAAAACTAAAAGAAAGAATTTCCCTGTCAAGAATAATAGAAGTGTCTTCTTTGGGGTGTCACCTCAAAAAGATTCAGTTTTATAACCTGCAGGGCAATAGATTTTACAAGGCACAGCAAGTCAACTAACATTCTCTTCACTCAGGAACTAACCAGGAGGTGGCAAGCCTCGAGCATGATGACATATTGTACACACACTGACAAAGTCCTCTCTAAGTTGGTTTGGCACCTGTGTAATTGTGAGGTGCATGGGGTGGCATTTTCCTCTTTTATCAAGACGCCTTAGCAAGGAGCCCAGACCAGCTTATGCTGGGCCTTTCTAGACTCTCATGAGGTTCTAAGTGGGAATCATTTTAGTCACATGCGCTGCTGGCTATGCTTCTAATGAAACAATAGGAAATTGGGTATGAGATGTCAATTGTGGCCTCATTGGCCTTCCCATGGATTGACAGGTGGTAGCAGTTGGACCCAAAAAAAGACTCCAGCAGATTATGTAGTATTTCTTGACAAACTGATTCTCTAAAGTGGCCAAAGAAAGAAGCAAGGGCAAAGTCGTTTAGCCTATTCTGATAGTGTCCACGCTAATACCAGCACATTGCCAGATCAACCTCTGGCAATATATACCTTACATTCATATAAACCTACAGTGTTCCTGCCACTGTCAGAATGCTTGTCCATATCACTGGGTGGGAGGACCTCATCTAACCTTCCTGTGACACTTGCTCTGTGTAGCCCACAGAGGAGCTACCTTTTCTAAGAAGTTTTGTGTTGAGAAGGAGGGACAAAGAAAGTTCATTGGTACAGAAAAGAAGAGGTAGGAATATCCTAAACAAATCAGGGAATCTTGCAAGGTCCCCTAAAACTGTTAGTTTAAAATGCAATGTAAAATGATGGAGATAAAAAGATAAAACGGTCTGTGAAATAAAAATTTCCATGAACATAGTTTTCTGTGTAGTATTTGCTTCAGAAGGTGCTTGGGAGATCAAGCTTTCAGATGTAGAGCTCAACTGTCTTTTATTTCACATATATTATTCTTATGTGCTTCTGTTTAACTTGACCCAGTGAAAGGATTTGAATAGAAGGTAAGTATGTCTCACATCACATAGTACTGCTCTCAATTCCTTGCAGCTCTATCTATGGTTATATCATCATGACCACAAAATATGAGATGTTATCAAGAAAGACATTGAGCCGGGTGTGGTGGTGCATGCCTGTAATCCCAGCATTGGGGAGGCTGAGACAGGAGGATTGGTGTGAGTTCAAGACCAGCCTGGGCTACAAAAGTGAGCTCAAGGCCAGCCTGAACTACGTAGTGAGACCCTGCCTCAAAAAGACAAAAAAAAAAAAAAAAAAAAAAAAGGAAGAAAGAAACAAAGAAACAAAGAAAGACATTGAAAGCAAACCAAGCTCTGCTCCATTGGAAAGGGTTAAGTTGTGCATATATACCTGGAAGAATGTGACAGTGGCCTCTGAGTTTTCAGAAAACAAGAAAATAAAAATACATGCAAGAGAGTATGCATCATGCAATAGGGCAGTGAGGTTCATGCCCTATAAAGTTAGATTGACAAAGTTTTCTACAAACTGACAGTTGAAAAATAATAAAATTCCACATGGTAATGTATAAGATTAATTATCATAATAATATCCATACTATTTCTCTGTAAAGGTTTTAAAAATAAAGTGAAGGCTTTGTCATTTTTGTTTTCCAACAAGCATGAAGAACAAAGGGCATGACTGGATGTCTTGCTGGAAGACTGAACCGTGCTCTGGAGAGATGGATGAATGGGGCAGGATGAAGAAGAGTCAGGCTAGTAGTGAAGATTAAGGATGGAGTTTACAGCTTTTTTAAATCAGAAGAAGAATGTGAGGCTTTTGTTTCAAAATGAGAATGTGGCATACCAAGCACAGGTCTATCAGAGATATCGTTACACTTAGGAAAAGATACATATTTGTATATGAACAGGAAATACAAATGGATTTGCAAAGGATTTGATGGTTTTATTTGTAGTTACTGTTACAATTCAGGGCTGGTAGGAAGCCCTAACCTGCCTCTGTGAACTGCCCTCAAGAAGCACCTGCGATGCAAATGATTCTCAAATACCATGAGAAATATTTGACACAGAAAAACGTGAACAGTGATGTTCTCCTTGTGATAAGACTGAAGAAATGAGTGACTAACATAATGTGCTTTGAAGAAGAAAAACATAGACAGCAAAGTAGTGGAAGTGGAACATAGATTAAAAATCATAAGGGCAAGGGCTGAAGAGATAGTTCAGGGACACAAGTGCCTGCCTGGCAAACACAAGGTCCTGAGTTCTATCCCTGGTTCTGGAAAAAAAAAATGTATGCGCTCTTTCAAGCACTTTTCTAAGAAGATAATTACAGTGGAAGTATTTCTACAACATCTACAATATGCTAGGTCAAATGCCTAAGATAGTACAGAGCAATAATTCAGAAGTAGTTTCAATCTGTCCTTACACTAATGAGTATGACACAAATAAAATTCCTTGAAAAATTAAAATAGATGTTTTGTGGTTATGATTTTATTATTTTAAAGAGGAAAAACAAGAACAAAAGATAGATAAAGGAACAAAGGCAGAAACAAAGCAATATAAAACAGTACAAATGATGCAGAATTTCAGAACAAAAATGGAATATTAAAAATTATTATATTACATATTGATATCAAAATGTTGCCCCAACTAACAGCTATTGATATGTAATACTGATCAAATAATTAAACATTTACTCTTCCTTTCAGTGAAACTTAACTTTTTCCTTCTCTTTTTTACTTTTTATTTTTTAATTATTTTAAGAAAGTATGATAATAACAGATATTAAAGATGGTATATGGTTTAAAGAATAAGATGAAAAATATTCAATCATGGTTGTTATTTTAAATATTGTCCTCAGTGTTGTTCATCAGGTGACAGATGTCAGCATATAGCGTTAGTGAAAGTAAAAATTTTAAACATTAACTGCTACTTTCAAAAATTTAGTAGTACACTCCTCCCAGTTACCTTGTATAAATACTTCTATGATTTCTACTCTTTCCTTTTTTTTTCCTATATTTGCTCTTTTATCTCACCTCCATTATTTATTCCTTATGTTAAGTTTGTTTCTGTTTTCAGTATGTATTTTAATTTTCAGATTTTATTTATCTTTTCAGCTTGTTACACTAGGGAGACAATCCAATGCTTACATGTGTGGGTCTGATGAGTATAGCTTCAACTTGTATCCATAAAAATTTTCAAGTTTATTATTATAGTTCAGGAATACTCCACTGTATAAAAATACCATATCCTTTTTATCCCTTGCTCAGGTAATGGGCATTTGTCTTGTTGCCAAGATTTAGTTATGATAATTGTGTTCCTATAGCCATGGTTGCACATATATTATGGTGGTATGATGTTTTCAATTATTTTGGAATAATGCTTGGAAGGGGGAAACCTGGGTTAAATGGCAACTCCAGTTCTATTTTATTGAAGAATCTGTACACTGTTTTCCATAGTGGTTTTACCAGTCTACATTGCCACCAACAAAGGAGAAGGGTCCCTCTATTCCTGCCACCCCTCCAGCATTTGTTATTAGTTGATTTCTTAGTGGTAGCCATTTTACGTGGCGTGAGATGATATCTTAACATTGTGCTAATTTGCATTTCTTCAATGACCAGTGCTGTGGAACATTGTTTGTTTGGGTTTTTTATTGTTGTTGTTTATTTGCTATTTGTGTTTCTACCTCTGAGAAGTGTGCACTCATCTCAGATGACCATTTCTGGACTGGTCTTTGAATTTGAGGGGTCTGATTTTTAAAAAAAAATTTTAAAAATTTTCTTTGTATATTTAAGATAGAAGTGCTGGGCGTGGTGGCGCATGCCTGTAATCCCAGCACTCGGGAGGCTGAGGCAGGTGGATCGGTGCAAGTTCGAGACCCACCTGGGCTAGAAAAGTGAGCTCAAGGTGAGCCTGAACTGCATAACGAGACCCTATATCAAAAAGACAAAAAAAAAAAAGAAGTTATTTTTCTGAGTGATCATTCGTTAAGATTTTTCCCAATCTGTGTGTTGTCTTTTCGCTCTGTTCATGACTTCATTTGAGAAGAGAAATTTCTGAATAAGATGAGATCCCAATTGTTGTTGTTTTTTAAATACTTTTCATGCAGCTTGGAATAAGTTCATGGATTTTCTTCCTACCCCTATGTCTTAACGAGTTCCACTTATTTTCTCTTCAAGTAGATTTAAAGTTTCCATCCTAATGTTTAGGTCATTAAACCGTCTTGACTTTATGTTTAGTGTACAGTGATGGACCTGGGTCTAGTTTTAGATTGCAGCATATAATAGCCAGTTTTTCCAGCACCATTTGTTAAAGAGGCTTTATTCCATTGACTTGATAGCCCAGTATTGCCTTTGCTATATTAGGTCTTTTCTGGTTTCAAATGAATTTTAGATTTGTTTTCTCTATGCCTGTGAGGTATGTTGATTATATTTTCATAGGGATTTTGTTAAATTTGGATAGATATTTTGGGAGTATGGCTATTTTCACATTGTTGGTTCTTACTACTCATTCACAAGGACCATCTTTCCATATTCTGAAATTCTCTTTGACACTTTTTTCAGAGAATTATAATTTTCATTGCATAGATATTTCATTTTATTTTTAAGATTGATTCATACATATTTCATGTTTTTTGATGCTATTTGGAAGTGTAAGCCTTCTCAAGTTTCTCTGAGTTTGTTGTCTGTGAAGAGGAATACTATTGATTCTTGAACATTGAATTTGTATCTTACTATGATATTGAATTTGTTTATTAATCCTAGAAGCTTCATGGTGGAGTTAGTCAAAGTAAAAGTTTTATTTATTTTAATTTAATTTAATTTTATTTTTTTTGCGGGACCGGGGTTCAAACTCACGACCTTACACTTGCCAGGCAGGCTCTTGTGCCACGGAGCTATCTTCCCAGCCCCCAAAGTAAAAATTTTAAACATTAACTGTTACCTTCAAAAAAATAGTAGTAGAATCTTCTCAGTTATCCTAAATAAATACTTCCATGATTTTTCCTGTTTCCTTTTTCCCCCTATCCTTTCTTTTTTCCCTCATCTCCATTATTTACTCCTTACATTAAATTTGTTTCTGTTCTCTATATGCTCCATGTAGAATGTCATGTCATCTGCAAGTAATGATACTTTAATGTTTTTCTTTCCAATGTTTTTTGTTTTATTTCTGTCTCTTTCTAATGGCTCTGGCTAGTTTTTCCAGAACTTCATTGAGTAGCAGTGGTGAATTGCACAGATTTTATAGTAAAAATTTGTAGCTTTTCTCAATTTAGGATGATATTTGCTGATGGATCTTCATAGATGGATACTCTAATTTTCTGTAGGGTTTTTATTGTCAGTGAGTGCTGGGCTTTGTCAAAGGCCTTTTCTATGTCTATTTAGATGATCACGTAGATTTGTTTTCGGTTCTGTTGATATGGTACATTTGTGCTAATTGAATATTATATTTCATGATTTGCACATGTTTAATCATTGTTGCAACCCTGGGATGAATCTTACCTGGTCTGTATAATCTTCCTGATGATTTGATGCATTATATTTGCTATTATTTTACTGAGGATTTTTGCATCTATGTTCATGAGAGAGATTGGTCTATATTTTCTCCTTGCTTCTTTCACTGGTTTTGGTATCAGTGCAATACTTGCTTCAAGAAATGAATTAAGGTGTATAATTTCCTTTTCAATTTCATTGGAGAGTTCGAGGAGTGTTGGGATTAAATCTTCACTAAATTTCTTATAAAATTCAGCTGTGAATCCATAAGGACTAGGGCTTTTCTTTACTTTCAAATTCATTGTCTGACATTTGGTTATTCAGAGTTTTTGCATCTTCTTGATTCAGTTTTGGTAATGTGTACCAAACTAGGAATCTGTCCATTTGTCCTGTGTCTTCAATCCTGTAACAGTAAATATTTTTATGGCTAGTGCATTTCTTTTCCTATCTGAGAGATTACTTATGATCTGATTTCTTCTATACCCTTCTGCTTTTATTTACTTCAGTTACTATTATTTCAGAGAATTTCAATGTAAAACTTTCAATTTCTGTGCTTATATCTACTGGATTTTGGGGGGTGAGTAGGGTGTGAGCCTGACACTGCATTTTGTTCCTTTGTGTTGCCATTTTCTATTTCACAAAGAAATCTTTGCTTTGATTTCTGTGATACCTTCTGTCAAATTTTAATAGTGGATAGCTGTATCGTTGTAACTTGAGACTCCATAGAGTCTGTTTTTCAGGGATCTCTTCTGTGTGTCAGAAATTCTTGGTTTGTTTCTGTCCCAAGATCTCCACTTCTTTATTGGTTGAGAGTGTGATATTGGTTTCTGTTTGGCATTGTCCTCCACCCTTTGGCCAGAGCTTTGGTGAGGCCATTAATCCAGCACTTCTGGGTATTATTATTCAGAGGGAGAGCATGTGATTCAAACAGACATGGCATCATAGTTATGGTAGCACACTTAGCAGTACTGAGACTAGCAAGAGTAACTGATAAACTAACAGACTTTGATAACTAAAGATTTTGTACTGACGACCATAGGAACAAACACTATAGCTATAGAACAAAATATCATAAATCAGAAATTCATGTGTAAACTAGTTCCCTTGCATTCTGTCTGGGGACCTCCCATGTACCGGAAGCCCACAGGGAATAGCAGATCAGTTCACTGGAGTTTAATGCTATAGACTCAGAGCCTCTAGTCTGGTTTCTTTTTGACAAGCACTTCACCTGGCCTGGTCCACAGGCCTAGGCTGGGAGGCATCTGAGTTCCTGAACCTTGTGATTAAGACTTTTATTTCTAATCAATATCCATCTCATATAGACCATATTATTATATAAATCCAAAGGATATTTAAGATACAAAGCTAAGAAAATAATGCATTCAGGAAACTTATAAGTATTCATTAGGTAACAGTAGGTGATGGCATTGTTGCTGACAAAATTTTCACTTCTCCCAAGAATAAGCACATTAAAAGAACACATTGTATATAGTAGTTATGTACTTGTAAATGTCTGTGGAATAAGTAATGTTATAAACAATAATAAGTCAAAAAGCTATTTTAAATGTTTAGGAGCAGGTAGACATCTTTCTTGTATGAACTTTGACCTTTGATCAGGTGATCAGATCAGAGACCAAAAGTTATTGTTCAAGTATGCACTCCTGTAACAATAATTCCCATACATAGTTAATGAATCTTTGCTTTATGGGAAGCAGGAGGTTAAGAGCTTTGCCTTCAGTATAAGATTTGGTTTTCATGATAACCTCATAAAGAAGCATTACCATTAAACTGATTTTCAGTGTAAAAGAAAATTTAGCTTACTGTTAAATGTGAGCTAGCAGCCAGGTTAAGCCAAGAAGGAACAAAATGTTTTTCGGTACCTCATTAAATATCCATGCTCTTAACCACTAGATTATCATGCAAGGAGATCATATATTAATAAAGAAAGAAATTCAGTTTATGAAATAAACATACTCTAAATAATATCAAGCCATCACACTAATTAAAAATGTGTATGGTAAGAAGAAGTAGGATTATGGGAAGTGGATTACTTAAAGAATCTTTACTGTATGGAAACAGTGGAATATTATTCTCAGTAGATAAGAAACTATGAAGAGTTTTTGTAATTCTTTCATGTGGGAAAGTAAAAGTGAAGGGAAAAATCCTTATGGGAAGAGACTTTTTTGGTGTGTATTTTACAGAAGGGTCTACAGGGTGTTGAGGGTCTCACTACTGGATTGGACTCATAGTGATCCGCATATTTACAGCCTCCCAAGAGCTGGGATTACAGGTGCATACCACCACACCCAATCTCAATTGCTGTCTCAGTGCACCTCAGGAGCAGGGCCAGCACAGTAGGCCCAGGGACCAAAGCCCTGGCCCCTATGCCTGCTTGCAGGTGCTTTAAGCCACTGAGCTATTTGGCAAACTGGAGAGTTTTAATTATAAAGAGCTAATATATTATGTTCTGTTACATGTAATGAGAAAATTGATTTAAATCATTATTTATAACATTTGCAAATTACAGAAAGGTATTTTCAGAATAAAATTTTATTTTGAAATCAACATTTTAAAGAATATATATATATATATATATAGTCTTATATATACATAAATGTATATATATATTTAAAATTATATATTTAGGTGCCTATAGATCATATATAATTGTATAGCACATAAATAAATTTTGTTATCATGATATTCTTTACTGTGTTTGATATGCTCTATATTCTTATGCTTATGAGAGTATTAATGAATTGTATTTCTGATTGAAATATTCATGTAATAGGCATGAATATTACATATATATAGCAAAAATGTCCCTATGTTCATCAATTTCTACATGCATATGAAGTGTTTTGTTTTGTTTTGCAGGGCTGAGGTTCAAACTCACTACCTTGCACTTGCCAGGCAAGCACTTGTGCCACAGAGCTATATTCTGGCCCCTACATATGAAGTACTTAATTTAAAAAAATACTGAAAAATATTTAATAAATTCCTTGACATGATCGCTTAAGGCCAAAGCATATGACTTTTCTTGATAGAATTATGGAGTGAGATAAGCATGTATTGTGGACTGTGTCCTCCAAAATATAAATAAAAAGTGTTCTGTGAGAAAATGCAATTAACACTTCATTGAACTCATGTGAGAGCTTGAGACTATTATTATTGCTAAACCATTTTAATATACAATGCTCTGCTCTGATATAGC